>QKWP01001904.1:0-23928 GCA_003550325.1 Gigaspora rosea
ATATATATATATTATTAATTATAAAGATATTTATTGAACAAGATATATATGTCCAATTAGCCCTAGCCTTTATGTCCAATTGGACATATGGCTAATTGGTCAATTGGACATGTGGACAACAACTAAGGTTAATTAGCCATTTGTCAATTAGCCATATGTCCAATTGGACATGAGGGCTAGGGCTAGTGATTTTTTATTGGACTTAAGGCTAGTAACAACACTGATTCCCACGCAATACCTCATTTTACCTAAACTCCTCTATTCTACAATTTTCACCTGCCAATGCCGCATACTTGCCCTACTTGGCTACGTCATGGCCCCGGTCCATGGTCTCGTGACAAATGACCGACCCGTGACTTCGTTCACGTGCGTTTCATTAAAATCAAACATAGTGTTACTATTGTTTTTGGGAGAGCAACTGCGAATTTAGCTCCAATAGTAAACGGGGGTTCTATAAATAATGGTCGTTAAACGAATAAGCACGTGATATACGGTCACGAAATCTTTATATTTAATTCCGGCGATCAGGGAATTCGATCAAACCGAAGGCTATGCAGTCAATTTATTTACGGAGATGATCGATATATGTGATTTAAGGGATGTGACACGAAAATAAGAATAAGAATTTTAAATGTTATCAATGACGTTTAGAGATGGGGTAAAAGGTAGTAATTAAAGAAAACGGTGGATAAAATTATTAACAGTGGTAATTAAATAGAGTTTTGGGGACAGTTAAATAAAATAAATAATGTATTAATTCGTAATAATCTTTTTAACACAATTTAACTTATTGAGAAATCGATTCTTAAACTTTAATAAAGACATCGAAGTCTGAGAGAACTTTATTAACGCAAAGTGAAGGTCCTTAAATACATTTTAATTTACTATAAACTACTGCGCTTTTTATTTCTCTCGCATTTTCTTGTACTCTCAACTCTGCTTGCGGGCCGCGAGCTAGCATTGCTTGAAAGCCGCATACGTAATTTTACAAGCCATAGTGGCGTGCCAACAACCAAGGGCCAACAATTACCGGTTTTCTATCTTACACAGCAATTTCTAATACAATGTATGTGTTGTGATATCGCATGACTGTTAAATAAGGAAATAAACAAACAAATAAAGAAGTCACAAGTCACGTCACTAATGATTATCACTAATTTCGGATTTTCAAATGGCAAATTCATAACGATATGTTATAAAATATCGATATTGATAAAATAATTGATGATTAAATTTACATATATATAAATTAAAGTAGTTAATGATAAAATTTATTTATATGAATTAAATAGATAATGATAAAATTTATGTATAATATATATTATCATAATATGAATTAAATAGATAATAATAAAATTTATATATGAATATTAATATTTTTTTTTTTTTTTTTGATATTAATAATTTATTATTTGATATTTTTTTAGTATATTTTTAGTTATACATTTTTATAATCATTATTTAAATCAATAAACTTCAATAGTATATTATTAAATCACTTAATTATAAGGACGAATCTATTCGTAACAGCCCGTTACACGCTTATTTGTAACAGCTTTATTTATAACTCAAAATTTTACTATGATAACCCCTATTGCACTTCTAACAAAAAATGATCTCTCGCAATTCTGTATTGATCTTGACCCTAACCCTAACTTCAACTCTACTTTAACATTAATATGGCCTTATTGGCTGTTACAAATAAGTGTGTAACAGGCTGTTACAAATAGACTTTTTCTAATTATAAATCAGGGCACATTTATGATTATCAAAATCGATATAAATTTTACCAAGATAATTTACATTTATTGGCATAATTAATTAACCAAATAACATGCAATTTTTTTTTTAAATTGAAGCTCTCAACTAGCTTTACACTGAAATAGAGCTATTTTTCAATGTTTTTAAATATATATATATATATAAATAACAAAAATCGAAATTCAAAAATTAATCATTTATGTTCTAAAAATTTTTATAAAAATATTAAAAAAATGGCTCTATTTTAGGGAATTGACTCGACAAAAAAATTGTTGATCGATGATTGACCCCAAAAAAATTTTTTTAATCGATCAAAAATCAAGGATGCATGCTTGATCGAGTATGATCGATCAAGCATGTAATTTATGAGCTCGAATAAATATAATCGATCAATCATTAAGTCAATCATTGATCGATTATTAAAAGTTATTGTCACGTAAGTAGATAATAACTCCCAGGGTTCTTATCATTTTATACTATTTTTTTTTTTAAATTAAAATTATTTCATTTTCATTAAACGTAATACTTCATTCATTTGTTACCTTTTTCTTTAATTTTCTGCGCAGGTCTTCAAAAATTTAATAATCTGCGCAGATTATAAAAAATAATTCCAATATGCTCGCCTAAATATTAAATGCTAGTTAAATTTTCATATATTAAAAGAATACATTCAAATATTCATATATATTTTACCAATGTAATTAATAATAGAATTTCTAATATTAACCAGAGGGAAATTTCCCATTACACTTTAAGTAGTTTATTTAAAATATTTAAAAGTCGCTGCATGACAAATTCCCAAAATGTCATTACGCGACGAATATAATCAGTCTAACAATAACCATTGCATAAATAACTGCCATTATAAAACCTACCTAAACCTAACCGTTAACCCTACCTAACCTAACACTAACTGTTCTATGATGAAACCCACCACTTCTTCTCTTGCTTATTATGATGATGTCATTTTTTAGCATGACAGTGGTATTGTTTCAAACATTTTGTTTGATAATAATTAGTGTAAGAGGCAAGTCGGTGGATTTCTTAGTGTATGTTTGCCTGTGTGCTTTTTTTGGCAATACTATAAGTTAAAGCAAAACGACAAGTAACGGCACCGGAATATGGCAACTCGAGGTAAAGTGTTTTTTTTATTCAATTGTGAACTAGTATTAATGAGTAAGAAGAAATATTTAAATAAATATTTAAATAAACATTTAATTTTTATGAAGTAACAAATACAAACCAATTATTCGAATCGATACCAAGTAACGTAAAAACGAAATACTCAAAATACACCATGAATCAGGAAAAACAATACTCACAATACACCATAAATTAGCGATACTACCAACGACGTAAACGACGGCATCAAAGAAAGCATCATTATGTAGAAAAAAAAATTAGCATACAAGCGCCAGTTAAAGCGAAACGACCTTACGACACCAACAGTATCAGCACACTGTGACTTCAAGCGAAATACCACTACAACGCAACCAATGACGACAACAGCAAATGATTGAAAAAGAAAAAGTACAGCACAAAAAAAAAAGAAATTAGTATTCAGGCACCAGTTAAAGCAAAACGACAGCACGACACGAACAGTACAGTACCAGTACACGATTTCAAGCAACGCAAAAGCGAATCGGCAACACCAGCAAGGACGACGCAAACTAACGACGATACCGGAAAACAACCGAATGGAAAAGTACAGTACTACTCACAGGAAAAATTTCGCTATGTAATAAGTGGTAGAAAAAAAAATAAATTAGTTAAGTAAAAAAAAAAACAAACGATGTGAGAAAAAAATAGATATCTGATATATTTATACCTGATCCGTGTAACCAGAAACGAAATTTTTCTCCCAGTTAAATTTACTTGATATCAAAAAAAAGAAATGTATAATTCTAATTAAAGTGGTCACACATTAATCGATCAATATTACTTATTTGATCGATCAGCATCATCAATCATTGATTGACCTATTGTTGCTCGAGCTTATTAATTGGTGCTCGATTATTGACCTAAATCGATCAATGATCGAGCATAATATAATCGAGTCAATACACTACTCTATTTCAGTATAGAGCTAGTCGAGAGCTTCAATTAAAAAAATATTGCATGCTATTTGGTTAATTAGTTATGTCAATAAATGTAAATTCGTTTTATTAATATATAATATGTATATCAACGCCTATAAAAAATCCGCAATTAGTGATGATCATTACACATCCTAACGAACTGTACAGTACCTCCCACCCAAAATACAGTCAAACCTCCATATATGCACCCGCTTTTTATTTTGGTTTGAGACTAAAATAGCGATCATGAGATATTCTCTCCTGCAGAATCATTTCTCACAGTCGATTTTTTATCAACAGTCAAGCAAAATATATATAAATTTGATAACACCCCTAATGGTTGTCACTGCACGAACTAAATCATAAGAATGTAGCAGATTTTTCTTACGCTATGCTTTTATGGAAATAGAGTATTCACAAATTTAAAACAATTAAATTCTTTATTATATTTTTGTAAAAATAATACGTGAGAAAGGGCTGGACGGCTAAGTAAAAATGTAATATGGGAATAGATCAAGTCTAAAAATAGCGGTTCCATCCTTCTTCTTAATATTCCACGAATTTCCATTGCTACATGAAGACACATTTCTTTCAAAGTTAAAATTTTTTTCTGCCTTAATTTTATCGGAAATTTATTTTAATTGGGTACAGATAATCAAGCCAATACCCTTGAATGTTATTGGACTCAAGCCACATGAACTTCCAGATGTATGAAATCGCTCGACACACTTTGTTGATCAGTTTTGACTGGCAAATTTCTTCTGGCAATTGCATAGTATTGAATTAATCCATTTTGGAGAGCTTCGATAGAAGCATTAACTGAGCTAAAAATCATTACAGCAGGCTTCTTCAATATTGTCAAGTCTTGTGGTCACGTTGTTTCATTGTGCCTCTGTGGCGTAGCCAGCATCACGTGTATTAATTTTGGCGGTGAGTTTATTTTCTGTCGAGCTCCGCAGTAAAATTGGAATATACTTCATTCTTAATTTTGCTAATCTCTGCAACGAAATTAACGTTAACTTCGGAAATATGTGTGGAAAATTTTTTGTTTATTCAATCGATTTTGGTGACACGTGTTCTAGACACGTGTAGAGTTCCACGTGTAGTGATCCCTATGAATATCACTGGACCAATGAACGAAAAAACAATGGTTAAGACCAAAAATGGCATGCTTCCCGAAGAGTTGAATAATGTCAAACTGGACATGATATCAAATTGCATCTATCAGAATCGAAACTTCTGATTAACCAATAAAAACACGTCACAATTGCCCTTGTTTAGTGAATACCATTATATCATCATCGCCCGTAGTAAAAGCAACTTGACTAATTTCGTCGCGTAAACACGTTGATAGCTACTACTAATAGATACAGATATAAGTGTCATCCTTTTTTTTTTCTAGGCATCCACTAGTCATCCACTTATTTGCGCGGGTAATACAAGCTCCTGGAGAGGAAATAGCCAATCGGAGAGTGCAAATTTTGACTATTCCGGATCAGCCCGACGAAGAATTCGAACACGCGTAAAAGAAGAAAAAAGCGAAAATACGCAAAAACCAATGTTTAAATCGATCTTGGTGCACTAATTAAAAATGACGGGAATGAAATTTTACTTATATCAAGCATCACTCTAACCCTATAGCTTCTAACGTTAAGGCTCTAACCCTAAATTTTTATCTCGCGCTTAGTTTATTTACAAAATCGGATTCCCTTTTTTGGTTTGTGTTACCCGCGCAAATAAGTAAAATGTTTTTCTAGTCCCATAATTTCGTCATTTTTTTTTTTGGAGTATAAAAATACGGTGTGGGCTTTCTCAAGCTCTTAGAAAAAACTTGGGTTAAACCTTTTGATGAAATACTTGAAGAGTATTAATGAATCAAGAAACAACCCCTCTCGAAGCCGGGAACCGTGCCACGACTAGTACCGGTGGAAGAGAGATGGGTTGGGGTTAGCCTATAAATATTTTTCGTTTAATTTTAGAAAAATAGCGGGTGGGGGTTATGTTAAACAAAAGAATCAAAGAATTTTTTGTATTCGAATTTTTTTGTACAGTATGTACAATTAAGTTTTTTTTATAAAGTTGTGATGATTACATGATAATCAACACAGCTTTATTTTTTTTACTATCGCATTGAAAATTAATTCTTTTAGTGAGTGTCTTTTCTAGTGAGTCGCGAACGTGTTCGTTTTCTTTTGGTTTTTCTTGGAACTTTGTTGGAACTCTTTTCTCGCTTTTGTTGGTCGGTTACTTGAAATTGGGCACCTCGTATCCAGAATGGAAAGACGTGACTTTTTTCCGTTTGGTAGAGTTTCATAACCGTCTGCTAGAATGGTTTTATGTGACGTCTTGTGTTTTTTTTTTCTGCCTTCTCTTGAAACTTTTTTTGTCAGAACTAAACACTTCTTTCTTCTCGCTTTCATAGGTTTCGTGAAATTGGGCACTTCGAATCCGGAATGGGAAGGCGTGTATTTTTTTTTGTTTGGTAGGTTTTCTCAATGCCTTGTATCCGTTTTCAAAAATGGTTTAGATGGAGTGATGCGTAGTAATTTTATTGTTTATTGGTAGATAAAATCTGTTTTTTAGATAGTAACGATTAATTTTTTTATAATATACAATTCTCTTGTTTAAATACTCTGGGAAAAAGGATCATTTTATGCTTTATTTCTACTACACATGTAAATGAAAATTAATAAAAATTATGTTGCTTTATTAGTGTATTCATCATAATTGCGTTTTTTATAATTACATTTTTCATAATTACATTTTTTACACCTAAAACAATAATAAAAAAATAATCAAAAAAAAAAAAAAGAAATGTCTCTCCCTCGCATTTAACAATAATGCTTAAAAGAAAATCCGACGAATCACCAGTTACGGTTTTATGACAAATTAATTTGTCGTGATTTAATACTAATAAAGTTTGAAATTAATATATATTGTGAATTTCTCATGACATGTGATTTGTGAACATTTATACAATGATTGGTAAAAATGTAGGAGACACTCGTGATGGGAGGATAATTAATATTACGTACAAGAGGAAGGATATATAAAGGGTGGATGTTTTTTTGCTATCCAATACTATACTAAAAATATTTTTTTCCTTTTTTTTATTAAATTTTGAAATTACATGCTTGAATCATATAGCTAGAAGAAAATCAAATAATTAATACAACATTCCTATTAAATTACATATTAACAAAGCAAATTATCATTAATAATAATTTAAAAACTATAATATAAAATTAATCATACCAGTAAATGTTGATAAAACCGTCTCATAAATAGAACGATTTTGTTTTATTTGTAAATAATAGCTTGTCTATAATGCAAAAATTAGTAAAACAGTTTGGATCAATAAAGCCAACAACCGGAATAGAATTCTTGTTCAACCAGAGCAATTCTATTTAAAATATAAAATTCGTCAATTATTTAAGCTACAAATAACCCAATTCACGTGTCGATTAGTGTAGCGCGGTAAAGAATTACACTATCATTAAGTAATAAATGAACATAACGATTATAACTTAAAAGAATTATTTCATACCTGACCCTTCTACGTTTACACAAGCTGATTTAAATGTTTTGATCTCTCTGTTAAACAGATTTTTATTGAGTTGCCGGACAGCAATTTTTACTATTTCAAAAATGTCAAATAGTGAATTTGATCGCATAGGTACTTTTATCGGGCACAACAAAAAAAAAAAAAAAGCATATGCGATGGGTATTTGTTCAATAAACTATAATGGCCATAATATCACAACTAACCTGTATGAACACATATTTGACAATAGCGCAAACTAGAAGTGGATATTTTGAGCCAAATGCACCACAGATTTTCTATGGACCGTACGGTATTGATGATGGTGGTTCTGACGTTCTAACAGTGTCTTCAGACATATCTGATGATTCTAATTGAGATGAACGGGTTTTTTTGAAGTGGCAAACTAGGTGCTTCATAACTATAAACTTCTTCATTCCCACGTTTATCAGGGGCACCCTAGCACCCTGAGGATCTAATGATACAGTTTCTGCCGATGTATTTTGGTTTATTCGGTTTTTGATGATAACAATTGTTATAATAACCTTTTTTGTCCGAAACCTCTTTGAGATACGACTTTCATAATAATTTAAATTAAAGTTAAATTGGTGAATAAAGAAAGACTTTCATGCCAAAATTATTATTACCTCCGGTTGCTAGACCCTTAAATGCCCAATATATTATACATATTTCTTAAAAACACCAAACAATGAATCTATGAGCTCGTTCTTCGGTATACGCGTCATCTTTTGTTCCATCATAACTATCGGTTTCTTATGCTAAAAAAAAATTAATGCATATATGAAGTTTATATAAAATATAAATTGTAAATACTGCAACCAAGTTGTTAAATTTATCGACGACTGCACCATGATTTTCATTTTTTCAAAGAACCTTATTGTTCTTTCAGGTTTTGCTGCCAATAGTGTACTTTTACGTAACTTCTTGCTATAATCAGCATTTACGCTGGGCCTAATAATGAAATTTCCCGTGTTTCTGGAGGTGATGGCAGTTCTTGCGTCTCACTTTCACTATCCAAAAAAGACAAAACTGTCCGTACAACCATATAGAAAAAAAAAACCTTTTTAATCCTTATTTAAAGTCGCGCCCACGTTATCACGAAGGATTCTCCTTGCCATACGCTCCTTAACCCCGCGCACGACTGTTACGACCGACCGTTCCACTGAAAGTAATTTTCAGCATTTCACGTAATGACGTATTCCAAGACTTCCTTACACCTTGCTGAGAACCAGAATCAGAATCAAACAAAGCGTCAGGGTGTGTTCGTGATTGTTTTAGAGACTGCCAATTTTGTTGTATCATCGGCCAAAGTATTCTCTGAAAATTTCAAAGAATTTAACGCTATAATTAATTAATCACTTTGAAAATAGTATTTCTTTTTTTAATATGTCAAAAAAATGCATTTTATTAATAAATAAAGGGATGTGATATATAATATCATGTACTACATTTTCTTGGTTTTCTTTTTCTAGTTATGCTACTTCGCAGATAAGTACCTTCCAGAAGGCTTTTACCCTTCCTTTTGACCTATCTATTGTTGATGCAACCTCGTACAAGCACATAAAAAAAACTTTTTAATCCTTATTTAAAGTCGCGCCCACGTTATCACGAAGGGTTCTCCTTGTCATACGCTCCTTAACCCCGCGCACAACTGTCGCGACCGACCACTTCCACTGAATGTACTTTTCATCGAAGAAATTGACGCTATAATTAATTTTATTAATTACTTTGAAAATGGGTACTGTTTTTTTTTTTTAATTTAAATAAATATATATCAAAAAAATTGCATTTTTATTAATGGAAATGATATATTATCATAACTTAACAGGTGCCAAATTTTTTTTCTAGTTCCGCACTTCGCAGGTAAGTTCCTTTAAGAAGGCTTTCACTCTTCCTTTTGACCTATCGGCTTCTACTTGTTTGAGAATTATCAGAATAATAAAGTTAGAAATATATCTCTCCTGGAATCGGGTAGACCTTTATTAACAAAAAGCAGAGTATTCAAATCCAAGAACTATGGCGAGAATACCAAGATCCCGAGCCAATAATTCTCCAAGTCGAAACGCGAATGACCAGAAATTTAACCAGAAGCCCTCGTTTTGTAAAATAAATGAGAAAACCCCATACCGTTTTTTAATAATATTGCTTAAGCCCTTTTTTCCTTCTTTCAAGAAGTTATTGGACCAATGCAAATCAACTTTTTCACATTTTTTTAATGCTTTCCTTGTAAAGTGTCAAAAAGGGTGCTCCTATAGACGAAAGAGAAAACCTTGGTAAGATGCGTTTCGTTTGTTTTCCTTGATGTAAGAGATTAGTTCTGGAAGGTCAAACATATTAAAGGCTTTACTCTTAAGTAAAGTACAAACATCTAGCACGCGAGAAATAAATGACCACAACAAGTAAACAAAAACAAGAAATCAAAGTTACCTTTTTATTTTAATTCGTTGTCCAGAGTTTAACTTTACGGATTAATCGATCATCCAAGATAATTTGCTGTGTACATCTAATTTAATCTGCGTCGCGTCTGTAACCCTGGTGCTTGTAGGAGTCATAATTGCCATAACTAACTAGAATAACTAGAATAACCATAGCTAGGATCGGCTACTGCATTTGTGTCGCGTTTGTAGCTCTTGTGCTTGTAGCCATAATCATAGCTGACGCGTAGCCAATCGTTTATTGCCAATGATCTACTGTTCCATTTCAGCATATTTCACTAAGTCGAAAAACGTACGTATAATGATAGTGACTACGCTACGACTTTCACGTAGCCATCGTCCACATCCATGCCCAGACTTTAATTAAATCTTTAGAATATTAAAAGTCAAAAATATATGATTATACTCGAACTGATCTAAATACAACAAGAAATTCCAATATGTGCTTCCTTACTGTTTCAAGGCCATAATTATCCTCTTCAAGTTGTGAACGTGTTTTATAAATGTCCAATGTATCGAATGTACCTTTACTCCATGGAATTTCAGAAAGCCATTCGAGATAAGTACGAACTATTTGATATTCAGTTTGTTCGGATGCATGCGTTGAGTTGCTTTAATTCTTGCTGAATAAATAAATAATAGAATATAATATATAAATATTTTTTATACTACATAACGAAAAAAAAATTATATTTTATTTAGAAAATAAAGTAGATTATCATAATAAAATTAAAAAATGCCCAAAGAGTATCCAAAAGATGACCAACGACGTCTCTGCTATTGACCAATGCCAAATAAATAGAGTAAATTTAAGCGAAGTTTTACCTTTTTATCATAAGCTATATAGCTGTGTAATGGCATTTAGTAATATGAAAGATAAACACACACAAAAAGGCCATTTGTGGAAAAACCATTTTATTAAAGATTTTGATACCGCTTTTCTCAATTATGTCCAATTCTGAAATTAAATCAGAAAGTCTTTAGGATATTTATGAGTCATTGATTCAAGTTGCGAATTAAGAAGGTAAACAAGTATTTTAATCAATCCAATAATTCTCAGAGTAGGTACAAAAACAAACCCCTCGTTTTGCATACTTCTAATAATAATTATATAAATTATATCATAATAATAATAATATAATCAATAGACGCACCGCACCTTCTTTAATTCAAAAAAGTGGTGTGACTAAGATTTATGGAAATTTTGCATTGTCGCTTTTTTTTTTTTGTTTAATAGCTCTAAGAAGTCAAATAGATTAAAGAAAAATTTACTATTAAAATAAAAGCGCAAAATAGAAAACAATCAAAACTTACTAATCTGGCTAAAGTAACTCACGTTCGGTGCTCACAAAAAATCAATAAAGAATTTACTAAGTTATTTAAAAGCCAAAGAGTAGAATTACGCTTAGAGTGCAACCAAATTAAAAGTTAATTGTTCAGCGTTAGAAATTCTTTTTTAAGATTCCCAATTAAAATTCAGGATCTAGTGCAACGTGATAGTCCGTGAATAGTTGAATTTATTACTTTTAGTATGTATAAAAACTTTACTATGCAGCATTTTCAACTTATTCGGCACCATATTATTACACAAATTGTTATTTTGCCACTGCAATATTATTTGAGGAGCGAAGGCTAGACGCATTTTTTATCTTGTCAATCACAGAAGTACTATTGCTACATGCTAAAATCGAAAATTCTATATTGAGGGATTTACAAATCTTATTTTATTGCTTGAACAAGTTATTTATGTATTCAACGACGTTATTATGGACTAATCTATTTTACCAACAGCCGACGAGGTTAGTTAGTGCATCATATAGACAATCCGGCTATGCTATATTCCAGTGATTAGAAACCTATTACTATTCCCGGGAATACATTGCGGAAAAAGGAATATGGTAGTCGGAAGACTTCTGCTTGTTAGATATAAGTTACTGGCTTAATAGGGGTTTCGCATTTCACCAAATTCTTAACCCTGGCATAGACCCTGATCTTTTATTTGACGATTTATGCGTTTAAAAAAAGTTGTAAGAATTGACTACCATAATACGAGAATATGAAAGATGCCAGAATATTTCTTAGAATTAAAATAGAAAACTGATGTATAATATATTCATTTATTGAGAGTTGACAGTATTATAATTTTGCAATTTTTACATTATCTAATAAACCTATTTATGAAAAATTATGAATACCAGTAGTTTTATTTTAGTTTTATTTTTTTGGAATTGTTAACTAAATAGGATATACAAACAAAATTTTGAAACAAAAAAATTGAACAAAAGAGGCACAAATTTTTAAAAGTGTTCGTGTATCCCTTACAAATATTAAAAAAGAATAAAAATTAAAAGAATCAAAATTTTAAAACGTTCGTGATCGTATAATCTATGAGCACCAGCTTCAGTGAATTCCTCTTGATTAATGGTGCGTTCTACCACTCTTCAAGTGGTATTGGCCCGTTGTTCTAAACTTTAGGGGGTCCAAACAGTTTGTAAGGACATGGATGAGTTCCACTTCATAGGAACTCTCCATCGGAACCCTAAAGGCCGTTCAACATTTTCCCAGGGTTCTAGTGTTTTTCTTATTGTAAGATTCTAAGAATGGTGTTACTGCGACAAGAAAGAAACCCTATATAAGTTATTTTCTTTTTGTCTTTGTTATTTTCGAAGTAAGAGTTTATTTCTGGAAGGTTAGACATAATAAAGATTATGAGTGTTGACGTTCTACCACTCTTCAAGTGGTATTGGCCCGTTGTTCTAAACTTTAAGGGGTCCAAACAGTTTGTAAGAACATGGATGAGTTCCACTTCATAGGAACTCTCCATCGGGACTCTAAAGGCCGTTCAACATTTTCCCAGGGTTCTAGTGTTTTTCTTGTTGTAAGGTTCTACGAATGGTGCTATTGCGACAAGAAAGAGACCCTATGTAAGTTATTTTATTTTTGTCTTTGTTATTTTCGAAGTAAGAGTTTATTTCTGGAAGGTCAGACATAATAAAGATGATGAGTGTTGACGATCATCCAAGATCCAAGATAATTTATAAAATGTCAACATCATACGCGTAGACGCGTAGCCAATCATTTATTCGATGATCCACTCTATACATTTTAATTAGAAGATAGATTATTTTAATAAAATTGAGTAAATTTAGTTTATTCTTTTAAAAATGCACAAAAGATGGCCAACGACGTCTCTGCTATTGACCAATGCCAGTTAAATAGGAGTAAATAGAATAAATTTAATCGAAACCTTACCTTTTCATCACAGTGATGTTAAATGACCTGAAATGACCCAAATGACCAATGACCGTCGTTTCAAGAATGAAATGACCTATTGGGTCATTTGAATTTTATTGGTGAAAATACAATTAATTAAATCTTGATTAAATTTTGAAATTCGAAGTCAACAATAGTTCAAAATATTTAATACTCACGCTAAGATTTGATCAATTTATAATCTTTTAAGTCCATTTACTCCAGTTCTCGAAAGTAATATTTACCTTTAAACAAAAGCCGGGTTGTCCTGTGCTAAATTGCCGTGATTGATTTCAGAAACTCCGTGATCACATACGTTAAGAATCTTAACCATCGATTTTAATCCCGTGACCTCACATTAGAGCCTCGTGACATAATCTAGAGCTCTATTCGACCCTAGTTACTCGGACCAAGTCTATCCACGCCTCAATCGAAGCCTTACCATTGTTAGAGTAGTTTAGTTGATTTTAGTCAGTCTTACTAGTGTATAGTTGCGATACTTACATGGAAGGTTCATTTAGCCTCTCACAACGTATATACATAATGAGGTTTTATGATACGTATCAAAAGTATGTCAGGTATTGTGCAAATTTGTAGCAAAAAAAGATTTTAATTAATTAAAATTAAATTAGTAAAAATTTCCCGTTTAAAGTCAAATTCATTCGTTTATATATACATTTGAATTTAATATATGACATGTTAACGTGTTACCTAGCACATTAACGAGCTTTCTAACACTACTAAGCCCAACACGTTGACGCTTTTACTTATTTGCGTGGGTAATACAAACCAAAAAAGGATCTCTGATTTTGTAAATAAACTAAGCGCGTAAGATAAAAATTTAGGGTTAGGTTAGAGACTATAGAGTGATGCTTACAATATATAAGATTTCATTCCCGTCATTTGCACCAAGATCGATTTAAATATTAGTTTTCGCTTTTTTCTTCTTTTGCGCATGTTCGGATTTTTCGTCGGGCTGATCTGGAATAGTCAAATTTTGCACTCTCCGATTGGCTATTTCCTCTCCAGGAGTTTGTATTACCCGCGAAATAAGTAGATGCCACGTTGACGTGCTATCTAGAATACTATAATTCTTACCCCTTAACACGTATCGTACTAACACGTTAACGGGCGATTATATGTCAAGCATAAAGTTTACACGGGCTTTAACTACCATATCACCCAAATGACCTTCAAATGACCCCGGTCATTTGCAAATGACCATGGTCATTTGGTCACGAGTCATTTGCAGATGACCCAAAATTCAAATGACCTATAATGACCGGTCATTTCAAGGTCATTTGAGGTCATTTAAAAATTTTTCAAATGACCAGGTCATTTAACATCACTGTTTCATCATATACTATATAGCTGGGATCCATATCATTTCCTCGACATTTTTTTTCCAACAGTCACTTACAATCATTTCTCCGGGAAATAAAGTATCGAAGAAATTATGGTGTCGGGGAAGTAATTGTGTCAGGGAAGAATTATCGGGAAAATGATTGTCGGTAAAAAAATATCGGGGAAGTGAAATGTAACCATATAACTGCGCAACGGCATGGTACATCAAGAACGAAAGTTTATAAAGTTAGCTCAAATTTAATATTTGAATAATTAAGTAATATGAAAGATAAAGATAGAGATTAAAAGATATTAGTTACATTTAAAAAAAAATTATAAGATTTGATTCAAAAGAATTTAAGACAAACAACCTAATAATGAGACCTTAACCTTATACATTAATGCTAAAGAATAAATTGGTTTATTGACAGCTGATTCTTATTATGACTTTGTTTCGAATTCTTTTTTAAGAATCTTAATCATAATGTTAAAAGCCAGCCATATATGACTTTGTCTCGAATTCTTTCGTAAGAATCTCTTAATTACAAATTAAAACCAGCCAAAAGTCATTTGTATTTTCAAAAGATTAAAATAATAACGGATTTGATTTAAAAAACATTTTTTACTTGCTGAAAATAAATATTTAATATGTACTAAATATACAATAGATACATTCTTCACATAACTGCCTCGCGTAGAGATGCTGGTGAAATTAGTTTCACCAATTTCACCAATTCGACATCAGTTTCACCGAGAGTGGTGAAATTATTTCACTACTCTAATTTTGTTTTCACCAGCATCTTTAGTCTCGCGCTTTTATATGATATTATAAATTTTGTATCACATAAATCATTGATCGAATGCTTTAAAAATTAATGTAAAGGAGTATCGATTTGAATAATTGTTTTTGTAATTGTTATTTCCATAAAAGTTACGTGTTTAGTTAAATATTTCTTCTTACTCATTAATACTAGTTCTTTAGCTCTTCACGATTGATTTCGGAAGCTCAGTTTTTCTTGAATATTCATATAAACTTAAATGAAGGACAGCCAAGTAGGACCATTTTTATTATTTATTTTTTTTTTCGTTATTTTTTATTTTTTTTAAATTATTATTTAATTTTTTTTATTTCTTTTAATTTTAGTTTTTGTTATTTTTTTTTATTTTAAATAATTAATTAGTATTTTTTATTTTAAATAATTAATTAATATTTTTTATTTTAAAATAATCTTTTTCGTTTTATATTTGCCGGGAAAAAAGAAATCAACGATTTTTTTTTTGATCAGCAAATTTAACATATTTTTGCAAACCGCAATAATTAATTGAGTTGAAAAATTGCACTACAATCAATTATTTAATATGTATACATGATCAAAACAAATCGTTAATAATTCTAGTCAAATTTGCAGATCATTTGGCCAGATCTAGAACAAAACAACTTTAAATGTGGTCAAATGATCTGCAAGTTTGACCAGAAATATGAACAATGGTTTTATTGATCATGTGATGCAAATCGCCGTGTGTTTTGTTTCTCTCCCTACTTGTCACTTTATTTGGATATTTGGTTGAATAATTGGGTAAATAATTTATCGGCTATAACCGGTCATTAACCGTATGACTGACCGCGGTCAACCGGTCATGAGCGGTTGACCGATCATGACCGACCGATGATTGACCGTGACCGACCGAACCCATCCCTAGCTGCGATAGCATAATATGCATAATTAATAAAGCATAATCTGCGCATAAATGGCCGGAATTAAAGATCGAGTAATATCGGGTTTATCAATTTCCTATTGGACGCAGCATTTGATTGTATCATACGAAACATAAATAAATTTCAAATAACGGTCGATAAAACATACCGTTAAAGTAGCATAAAAATTTAACAAGAAACATATATTAGGCCACACAAAATTATTTTACATGGTGTTCCAAAATTTCAGTCGGCGCTTTTTTTTTTAGTCTACTGTAAATTAATATGCTCATGTTCACACCCAGAAAATTTTAGATTTTTTTTTTTTTATTTTTTTTCGATTCTATCGGGTAATTTCAGAAAATTAAGGTCACCATTGGGTAACACCGGAGAAAAAATTAAATAGCAAAAATTGAGATTGAAATTTAAAAAAAAGGTCGGCAGGTTATGCAAAATGAAAAATTAACTTTGCATGGCCTTATACTAAAATTTTTTGTTTGGCGCAAAAGACAGTTTTGTAAATACGATTCTTTTCGTAATTTTGTATTACACAGATTCTGTGGTTTTATTGGTAAGTTACTGATGGGGGTCCAGTACTTACAATAACGATAACGATAAAAATTTATAACGATAAATTTCGCATATCTCTATCTGATCCGCATAATCTGTAGCATAATTTTAAAAAATTTATCGCATAATTCGCATAATTCGAAGTGTAAAGCAGGCGGATCCCTATCCCGGATCAGCTCGACACGTGAGCAAAGCGAAGAAAAACAAAAAAAAACCGAAAAAAGAGTAAATACAAGAAAACGAGTGTTTAAACCTGTCTTGGGGCGCTAATTGAAAATGACGGGAATGAAATTTTACATATAGAAACTGATCATTTATTTCTATAGCCCCTAACCCCAACACCCTTAACCCTAAAGTTTTAATTTCACGAACTTGTATATTTTTACGTTGATTTCCTTTTTGGTGCAAAAATAAATATTCCCACCGAAAGTTCGGGAGATCATCTTCCTTTTTTGGGTGTGTTTTTATTTTGACCTAGTGATTCCTTTTTTGGGTGTGTTTTTATTTTGACCCAGTGATTCCTTTTCTGGGTGTGTTTTTATTTTGACTCAGTGATCTACGAAACAATCTATTTCTATATAAACCCTCCCCATTTGATTCTTTCTTACATTAGACATGCACCGTTAGGCCTCTAATGATAGACACGTCTTGATCGGAACATTAAGATTATCCTGGTTATTTATTATTGTTAAGCAGACCAGTAACTTCAAGTGCACTGTTAGGCCTCGGCAATAATTAAATAATGTCTAGAAAAAATTTTTGTTTGGTTAACGTTCCGTTGTCTACTTCATTATTTGGGAGGAAGTCAACAGAAATAGGGACAAATTTATCAGATTTGTCTTGTTACTATTGCTTTCACTCATTTGCAGACCGGTAATGTCTTTTTTTTCCTTTTACCGTTTTTCTTTTTTTTTTTAATTAAGAAACATTAAAAAATAATTGTAGTATAGGCTATAATATTTTTACAAATAATAAATGAAATGTATTTATGATTATTAGCGTTGATGGATCGCTAAATATGAAATACATTGGTGATTTACTAATTTGTAAAATATTTACCGCTTATTATTGCATTTATTTGATAATTTTCTTTTTTTTAATTAATAAGAAAAACGGGTTTTGGTCTTAATATGACGACGGGTTTTCCTTTAAAATTTATTTTTAAAGACTACTCACGAGTATTAAGAGTGTAAAGTCGTTGTCTGTCGGTGATTCACACTGGGTTCGATTCCCAGCAACGACCATCCTTGTTGTTTCGTCATTTTATTATGTATATAATTTTTTTTTTTTTTTAATAAAAATAAATAAATAAAGATGTAAATAAAATTTTTCAAAGTGTTGAATCTGAATATATCTTGAAAATGTGTTTTTTTTTTGAATCTAGTGTGATAGTAAATCTTCCAAGGGAAAACTTTTTGTTAGTACAGTACACGAAAAGGTGGTTTCTTATTCAATTGTCAAGTGATTTATTTAGATAATCGCATTAGTATCCGCGGAAGATCGTATGGTTACTTTGAGGCTTATAGTAGCAGTAGCGGTGGTTTTACAGTTTTGGAACGCAAGAAATTTTCAACATCCGCTAACATTTCGAAATGGAAACAGTGGAAACAGACGATTCGAACGTCATTGGAGGATAAAATACAAGAGCTCAAGTCTAAAACTAAGCTCCAAGGCGAAAAGGTTCGGGCTTTAAAATCACTAAAAACTGACCAAGGAACTGTGGATGCTGAAATCGCCACCCCTCTGGTTTTAAAAAAACGATTAGCTTCAATTACTGGTGAAGATGGTTCCGCAAAAAGTAAAAGCAAATTCACTCTGAAAACCAAAGGTAGGGCTTCTTTAAAGTTAGATGTTTTGGTAAATTTTCTAATATGTAATTTGCTTTCAAAAAAATCTCTATTTCCTCATCCGAAAGTTTGATTATGATATTGTTATTATACAAGATCTCTAATGCTCTTATGTAACATAGGGTACTCGTGATTACAATGAGAAAGAAATAGCAATTCGTGAAAAAGTCTTCTCTACAATTGTCTCTGTCTTTAAGAAACACGGTGCTGTCACTATTGATACTCGTGTTTTTGAAATTGAAAGAAATTTTATTTGGGAAATATGGTGAAGATAGTAAATTAATCTACGATCTTGATGATCAAGGCGATGAAAAACGTTCTTTACGATTTAACTGTACGTTATTCTTTTCGTTATTATACGGATTTAATTATTAAGTGATTATCATTTAAATCTGTTTAATAATATATTCTACTATTCTTGTTCTTGTTTAGGTCCCTTTTGCTTGATTCTTGGCTATGAATGGTTCCCAATATCAAAATATAAAAAGATACCAAATTGCAAAAGTTTATAGAGAGATTAACCTGCCATGACTAAAGGTCGAATGCGTGAGTTCTATCAATGTGTAAGTTGAAATTATTATAAAGCTATGTGTTTAATTAGGACGTTGATATACCGGTAATACTTTAGGGGATGGGTCAGAGCAAAACACATAATTATTATAAACATCTGTGGGGTGATGATAAGCCTCTATGTAAATAGAAAATAAATTTATGTATAAACGCTTGCATCTAATATTTTTAATAATTTTCATAATGTGTGAATGTTTAACAGCTCTTGATATTGGTGAATACATTGTTAAGGTAAATGCTTTAACATCTATTCATAAACGAAGTATCCACCGAAATATCTACTTGACTTTAACATAGATATATATATTTTGTTAGATCAATCACCGTAAAATATTAGATGGAATTTCCAAATATGTGGTGTTCTAGACGCAAGTATTAGACCTATATCTTCCGCTGTGGATAAACTAGATAAGGTAGATGTTGTTATTTTAGTTAATTTTGCATAAAAATTTTTATATTTAGCATTTTTTGACATTTTATGTGATTTTATTAGTTGCCATGGGAGGATGTCAAAAAAGAAATGACAGAAGAGAAAGGATTAGATCCTAACATTGCCGATCGCATAGGGGAATATGTTAAACTAAAAGGTACGTCGACCATTTTGCAATTTTTTTTTTTACGGTCGTGAAATTTATGTGTTAACTTTTTTTTTTTTAGGCAATAAAGAACTTTTGGATAAATTGTTCTTAGATCAATCATTAATCATTAATTTCCTAATAATAATACTAAAAACCGGTTTAAATGACATGGCCCTCCTTTTTAAATATTTGGAAATATTTGGAGTGTTAGATAAGGTATTCTGGCTAAAAAAATTTCTCGACTTTCATATAACTATTTCTGATTTATGTGCTTATTCACCATCACCATTGTTATATTATTTGTATTTAAAAATCTCTTTTGACCTTAGTCTCGCAAGAGAACTAGATTATTATACCGGTATTATTTACAAGGCTGTAACTGAACAATCTGGACCACCTAGTAAGTAGACAATGTAATTAATTATTTAAATGTGTATAAAAGCGATGTATTAATTCCTTTATTTTATGTGCAGAAAGTAAAGATGGAAATCGAAAGACCAAAAAGATTCTAATGAGCTTGATGGAACAACAGTTGGTATGGGCTCCATTGCTGCTGGTGGCCGTTATGATAATCCTGTGGGTATGTTTGCCAGCAATAAAAAGGGTAATATACCATGCGTTGGCGCCTCTATAGGTGTAGAAAGAGTTTTTTCTATTTTGCTGCAAAAAGTTGCACTCGAACAAGTCAAGGCAAACGAAGTATGTAATGGCTGTTGCTGATGGTCTACTGGAAAATAGAATGAAGATATGTTCTGAGTTATGGGATGCTGGAATTAAGGTTTGTTGCATTTTGTTTTCTAATCCAGGATCGATCCAAATTTTAAATATCTTGAAATGCTTTTTACTCTGATAGGCCGAATTTATGTACAAGAACAAACCAAAATTACAACCTCAGCTTTCAGTATGTGACCATGATCAAATTCCTTTTGCTGTTATTATTGGTCGTGATGAATTAAACCGGGTGAAGTTAGAATTAAAGATATGAAGTCTAAAGAACAAGATGAAGGTGGCGGGGCTTCCATAAAACGTAGTAATATGGTAAATGAATTAAAGAAAAGATTAGGGAAAGCATAATAAATTTTTATTGTAAATTACAGTCAGATCACTCTAAATACATATCCGAGAGGCCGATAAAAAAACCTTGCATTTAGGGAGGTAAGAATCTATAAGTAACATATAAGCTGGGACGAAGTCATACATTTAGAGAGGTTATACATTTAGGGGTTTAGGGAGGTCTGACTATATTTGTTCCCAAAAATGCGGCATATATACAATTTAGAATTAAATTAAAACTAGATTTTAATATAATATTCTAAGTCCTATATGAAGGATGATAGTTATTATTTATATATACTCCATATTGAAGAATAGATTTAAAATAATGTCACTGTATTTTTTTTTTTTTTTTTTTTTTTTTTTTTTTTTTTTTTTTTTTTTTTTTTTTTTTTTTTTTTTTTTTTTTTTTTTTTTTACAGCGTACACTTATAAGAATAAAGTATTAATCTTTTTATCTATTAGATATTATTTGACAATGTGTAAAAACGGTGCATATTATTTACAATCAACATTAGTATATGATTAAGCCGGAGGTCCAGCTTTTAACAAAATCGACCTATAAGTGGGCTAGGAATAATATCAAACTAATTATGCCGGTCTCGATTTTTTTTGACCGATTCTAATCTCAAATCATTATCATTGTCTTTCTATGCAGAATAGTATTCTATCTATTCAAGGTATTCAAAATTAAAGGAACAATTTTGTAAAATTTTAGGTTACATAATGGTGTAATGACATATGAGTTTATTATGGAACTATTATGGATAGGGTACGGGACGGGTTCTTTTAAACCCGACCCGAACCCGATTATCATAAAAATTTTTTATCGGGTTCGGGTCGGGTCCATTCCAAACCCGACCCGTCCCGACCCGTCCAACCCGATCATTTTTATGCTCATCGAGGGTGGGTAAAAAATAACTAGAATTATTTTAATTAGGGTAGCTGCGCAACGCAGTCGCACTAAAAACAGGAACGTTATACGTATAAGCAGTATCGTACATGGGACAGTTGGGACATAATTTTATAAATTGAAATTATTTAAAATTTTATTAAGATAATATAATTTAATTTTGATAAAAATGTGTTCAGCACCTAAAAAAATATATAATTATATATTTTTTTAAATTGATTAATTATTAAGACTTGGAACATAGTTGGGACACTTGGGACACTGGAATGTTGGGATGTTGGGACATGGCTGGGACAGCGAAAATGTACAACACTGTGTATAAGTACATCCTAAAATTAATATTTCTGAAATAGAATATATTATTACATTATTCTGTTAGGAAAAATGTGACTGCCGGTCCAATTTTTTGATTTCTTGTTGGCAGAATGAAAAATCACTATTTTAAGTAAATTAAAAAAAAAAAAGTCTGTCCGTCTCGAATCTTTTGAAATCCATGTAATGCAAAATAAAAATCAACTTTGTGTGGCCTAAACTATATAATTAATATTGTAATAAACATATCAGCAGATCGGCATAATTGGGCCTTTTTTCAATAACCTGTTACACAAAAATTTGCTCCTAAGTGATGTTGAAAAACTAACAAATAAAGCACTTGTTACAACCAACAAAAGGGCTTCTTTGATGTTTAGACAAGTTAAAAAACCAAAAAAAATTCAATAAAAGAGCTATACTAAGCTGTAAAAAGAAGTACTTTTACCGTTTGTTAAAATACTCGGGTGTTTTAGAATGGGTTGGGCATTATAAAATGGGTTGGTAACTATCAAAGGTAAATTCGGATGTTAATTTTCAAAAAATTGTCTTTTTAATCTACTTTTAGCTTATATTAAATACATGAATTTCATAATGTTCTATGTACTTAATTATAAATGCAAAGCTAGTTAAAATCGCTTTATAATAAATTTTTGTGCAAAATTTTTTTGATAATCCTCGATCATGATTGAATTTGAATTTGATCAAATATTTGATTCAAATATTTGAAGATCAAATCAAATTGCGGAACCCTAATAATAATAATAAAAGTAAAAAAATTTAAAAAATTAAAAAAAAAATATAAATAAATAAAAAACGAATAAAAATAAATTAATAAATGCCTGCCTAAAGATTAAATGCTCTATAATTACAATAAGTTTTTTTTTTAAAGAAAAACATAAATTTATCTTTTTTCAGGTTTTTTCATGACTAAACAAGATAGAAATAACTTGGGGATCCAAGTTTGTTGTGTTATGCTACCTATTATGCAGAGCATGGTGGCTATTAAAAACCTGAGAAAAGGTAAATTATGTTTTTTTTAAAAAAAAAATTGTGGTAATTAGGCCATGCAAAGTTAATTTTCATTTTCATCAGCGAATTATATATACATAATATTACGTAAGATATTACGGCCCGTAATATTACGAAAATCTTACGATTGCTACAGTTTATTACGTAATATATTACGTTATATTATGGTAATATTACGGTTATTATTTTGAAATATTTTGAAGTATTTCGAAATATACCAAATAAAAAAATACAAATTACCTCCCCCCTACAGGGGTTGCGTACTCATACAGATCAATAAACTAATGCGCGCAGGAGGTAATATTTTGATATTTTCGCATTGTTTCGCAATATTTTGGATCTTTTTGCATTGTTTCGCAATATTTGGCAAATTTTCGCAAATTTTTAAAATTTTTTAAAAATAAATAAACGATATACATATTCACATAATCATGCTTATTTACAGATTTTCACTTTATTTCGCAAGGTTTCGCAATTTATTATAAAATTTTACATTTTTTTATTTATTATTATTTTTTTATTTATTATTATTATATATTATACATATTATATTAGTGCTCCTATGTTCGGTTCGGGTTCGGTCCGGTTCGGATCCGATCCGGGATCGAACCGAACTCGAACTCTAAATTTTGCTAGTTTCAAACTTCGAACCAGACTCAAACTCAGTTAAGAGTTAGGTTCGGTTCGGTCAGAAGTTTGTCAAACTAGTTTGAAGTTTGAATATTTATACTAGTATTCGGATTAGTGTTACGAATCGGGCAAAAAATCATAATCGATTAGTTAGGCCGTGCAAACAAATATAATTGTTTCTCGTAACCCGGCCGGGTGCCTTTTTTGAAAAAATTAAAATTTTATTTTATATATATATTATATATATAAAATTTTTAAGGAAATTTTAATTTGGTGCACCATGCACCGTGATGCACCC
>QKWP01001904.1:32363-66183 GCA_003550325.1 Gigaspora rosea
TAAAATATAATATATAATAATAAATAAAAAAATAAAAATTTTATATTAAATTGCGAAACCGTGCGAAATATTGCGAAAACCAGTAAAAAAGCATGATTATGTGAATATGTATATCGTTTATTTATTTTTTAAAAAATTTTAAAAATTTGCGAAAATTTGCAAAATATTGCGAAACAATGCGAAAATATCAAAATATTACCTCCTGCGCGCATTAGTTTATTGATCTGCATAAGTACGCGACTCCTGTAGGGGGTAATTTGCATTTTTTTTATTTGCAATATTTTTCGAAATATTTCGAAATATTAACCGGAATATTACTGTAATATAGTGTAATATATTGCGTAATATGCCGTATCAATCGTAAGATTTTCGTAATATTATGGGCCGTAATATCTTACGTAAGATTACGTATATATAATTCGCTGATGTGCTGATCCAACTTTTCTAAAAAAATTTTTTTTTAAATTTCTCTTGTGCCAATTATTTATTTTTGGCATTTAATTTTTTTCTAGTAACACCTGATAATGACCTTAATTTTCTGGAATTACCTAATAGAACCAATAAAAACAATACAAAATTTTCTAATTCCATATTATACAAACTAAAGAATTAACTTTGCATGATCTTAGATATGAATATAAATTAATTTAGACCATGCAAAGTTAAACTAACCTGCTAACCAGAATTTTAAAATATCAGGTTATACAAAACAAAAAATTAACTTGCATGACCTTATTTTTTTATTATATTTGGATTAGACAAAACACTTGATCAGATTCCTGCTATTGCTAAAAACAAAAGCAGATGTTTCTATACAAATACAAAAATTATTAAAATAGATATATTAAATGTATTCTGAAAATTTGGCTAGCATTTAATATTTAGGCAAATATATATTAATTTATTTTTATTTGCTTTTATTTATTAATATAATTTTTTTAATTTTTTTAATGGTTTTATTTGGCAAACAAAAGATCCAAAGAATTACAAAATAATTGTTTTTACATAATATAATTAAAAAAGTATCTGTTTTTGATTTAATATGTTAATCTTTACAAAACTTTTTCTGATAATCCTCTGGACCAAAACTTTTCATAAACGCCAACCTACAAAAATTTTGTAGTTAGTATTTTTATACATAACAAAAGCTTTATCTAGAAGCAGCTTGGAGGCAGGATTTCAGATTGCATGTAAAATGACTAAAATAGAGCTGAAAAAGATTTCTTCTTGTGGGTTTGGTTCTCTGGGTAAAAGACTTCGTTGCTATAGAAAATGTAGTAGAGCTAAAACCCTAGAGTTTTTTGTTAAAAGATGTGGAAGTTTAGACAAAAACATACTTTTGGTAATTAATACTATTCTACAAAACATAAAACTTACGCTCTTTACAAGTTTTGGTACCCTTAATATTTCTTTTTGGTTTTTTCAAAATTTTTGCCAAAAAGTAAGAAATCCAGCTTACTTCTCCAAAAGATCGACAATGTTACTTCTTCCAATTTGGGGGATATCTAAAGTAGAGACAACTCATTTTTAATAATTTTTTCAATTAACTTTAGGGTTAGAAACGTTATATATTAAGATTAGATTAGGTTTAGAAATATATATATAAGCAAAATTGCCTTCTCTACATTTTGATTAACACATCAAGGTAGGTTTAGATTGCTGGTTTTTGTATTTTTCAAGGTTTTCGCTTTTTTTTCATTTTTGCTTCACCAAAAATCATCAAAATTCTATAATTTGATTGGCGGTTGATTATATGATTTTTCTCCACTTTAGACGACCCCAATTTGGAAATGCGCCTACTGAATCGAAGCCTGGTCATGAGCAAGTTTCGACGCCTATAAAATAAACAATGAATATAGTATTTGTACTCGGATCAGGTACTATCCGGTTATCCACAGATGATTCAGATATCTGGGTTATAATCACAGCTAACCGGGTATGTATATCTGGATAATATCCCAGATAGTAAAAATCTAAATATCTGGATTAGGCTATCCGGATTGGGCTATCCGGTTAGCTATCTGGGTAGGCTATCCAAATTAAGCTATATAATCTAACTTGGGTAACTTTATGTTCATAAAAACACTGCAATAATAATCAAAAATTTGTCTAATTTTACTAAGCAAGCATTAAATATTGAATATTTGGGTATGGCCAAGATTATTTATTCAATAATAATTTTTATTGATCCGGTCTGCTATACAATATATTAATTTCGCATATTGGTTCTTGTGTAAGAATGCACCGAAATCTAAAATCTGTCAAAGTAATCTTTATAATATGTGAGATATTTAGATCTATTATTAGCATACTATAAGTAAATGGTAAATGCAAAGCTTTTTATCAAAACTTATAGTAAAGCCTCTTGTCACCTTTTAGTAGACAGTTTTTTGGAATTCAGACATATAACACTTATATATAGCACTTATATAGCTATATATAATATCTATTGTATAATAAAATAAATTAAATTAAATTAATTAAATTTTTTTAAAAAAAATTGAAAGGCATTATATTAATTTCGCATATTTATTCATAAGAATGCAACGAGATCTAAAGATCTAATGAAGTAATCTCTTTCACTAAAACTTACAGTAGAGCCTTTTGTTTGCCTTTTAGTAGACCGTTTTTTGGAATTCAGACATATAGTATAGCACTTATATAAAATAATTAAATTAAATTAAAAAAAAATGAAATGAAATATAATTTCACATATTGATTCGTAAGAATGCAACGAAATCTAAAGATCTAACAAAGTAATCTCTAATATAGAAGAAGATATTTAGATCCATTATTAGCATAAGTAAATGGTAAATGCAAAGCTTTTTACCAAAACTTATAGTAGAGCCTCTTGTTCACCTTTTAGTGGACCTTTTTTTTTGGAATTCAGACATATATAGCGCTTATTTATAGCTATATATAAGGACTATTAGAGAAGTTTGAAGTTCTTGGAATTATTTTTTTTTAGTAAATATAGACACTCTACCAAAATAAAAAATGGCTTTTGCAGTGATTTTTACTTAGTGAAATATCAAGTTCTTAAAAAGTACTTTAAAGTAACTTTAAAGTGTATAAATAAGTTAGATTTACATCAGCCAATCAAATGAATATCCAACTATCTACTTGGGCACATCAGGTAGAATTTTATATTCAGATTAGTGATACCACCGAAATTGATTTTTGAAAAAGGCCTATTTCGTCTTCATTAGAGAAAATTAATATTTTTTATAAGAGCAAATAAAATTCATATAGATATGTTCTTTATAATTTCGTCTATTCAAAAAAAGTATCAAATAATTTCGTCTTTTAAGTAAAATAGATCAAAAACAATTTCATCTTCAAATTTTAATTTCGGGTTTTAGAACCCGAAATGCTTTCGTCCTCATGTATAATCCAGGTAACTACCCGGGTATATTGGGTAGAACTTTATATTCAGATATATTTGTCAATCATCCAGGTTATCCAAAAGGTTATCTGTCGGGTAATCCAGATAGCATATTTTTGATCAGGTACAATCACTAAATGAATACACGTAAAGACGATCTGAAAAAGAATATTGAAAAAAATTTATTTTCTTCTAGAAGTTTCTTTTAGGCATAGTTTTTTCTTTTCTTTTTTCTTTTTTTTTTTATGATGTACATATAATACTTTGACAAATATGGGTTCGTGCAGTATTATATAATTTTTATCTACTTTTTCTTTTGCCCTTTGTGGCTTTTTATGTTTCTTTTGTTAGTTTACGTCATTAGCATAGAATTTTTCTCTGTTTCTCTTATCTTTCATTTTTTATTATTTTTGTTAGTTTTGGTTTTTCATTTAGGTCTTGTAGTTACTTTTCTTTTTTTTTATCTCCTTTGTTTTCTTGTTTTATTTGTTTTTTCTTAAATACAGTCTGACCTCTATAAATGCAACCTCCATAAATGCAAAACCTCTCTAAATACACGTTTTTTCTATTCCATAAGATGTTATTAGTGCTAAATGCACGTTCTATATTCTGTAAATGCACGTTCTCTTGAATAACATTTTATATTATACTAAGGGCAGTGTCATTAATCACCTGATTATTTTTTATCAGAGGCCTACCCCCCTCCCTCTTTCTCAATATATAAATAGTCAGGTTCTTATATATAATTTCAACTTTTTTTACCCCCCTCCCCCCCTAAAAAATCACCTGATTTTTGTTACTCCCCTAACCTCCCTAAATGCACGTAGCTAATCGAATTTTAGTATTTAAGATAGGTTATACAGTTTTGGTAGAAGTTACACAAACTTGATAATTAAATTTTTAAAGCTGCAATTTAATTGGCTCACTCTAAATGCAAACCTCCCTAAATGCACGTTGTAGGCTTGTCCCTACGAGTTGCATTTATAGAGGGTTGACTGTAGTTGAGTTTATCCCCACCATTGATACTAGATGGGAGGGATTTTGAAAGAAAATCCTTTGTTACTCTTTGACGTTGGCTAACAAAGTTAATATCTGCTTTATCTATAAGGTGGTGTGACTGGTCGAATGTAGGTGCTTTCGAAGTAACTACATGATGTTGAATTTTAGTTTTAAGTATCATGTATTAACAGGCTATAAATAGTACTCAATACTGCTTTAATAAAATATTGGCAAAACATATCAAAGAGTAAAAAAAAAAAAAAAATATATATATATATACTATATATATTAACCTGAACTATGAAAGAACTCTGGTTTCAAGCACATTAAATTCAAAACCAGATGTGCTATTATTGGATACAAAACATTTAGTAACAAATTTATTTTCTTTTTCTTTATAACAAATAAATCACTTAGCATAATTGAGTTTATTTAGCATATAAACTGTATTTATACAACTTATATTTTCATTAAAAGAAAAACAGTACTCTATTTAAAAAACTTTTAATTTTTAAAATGTACTTATACATATAGCATTTCTGGTTTTAGTACAACTATATCACACAACTACCTAATTTTTTAAAATTATATTGGGTTTGATTAGGTTTTACAAATCAAATAAACAAAAACTCGAACCTGATCTGATACTTTAATAGACCCAATCTAAATCTGATCCAAGTCATAACAGGTCTATAATTTGAACTCAACCTGGGTCTAAATCTGACCTAACCTGTAAAATTACAGATCAAACCTGACTCATCCTATATTCTAATTATAGATTATTTTGTGATTAATATATAGTTTGAACTTTATAAAAACTTTGCTTATTAATTTAGTATTTATATTTTTATTTTTACCTATTCTATTATCAATTAAAATATATTTTATACATTACATGACAAGAACTTGCTTTGTGGTTTTGAAACATGCTTATTGATATGCACTAGAGGCATGCTTTTAGAGCAGGGTTGGTATAATTATCTATTGGAATAAATAGAAAACAACTCCATTGGCATTTATTGCTCTATTGAGAAAAATTTGCAAATAGAGCCAATTGAGACCAACTAGCTTATAATTAGAGTTCCACAATTTGATTTGATTCAATTTAATTCAATCAAATATTTGATCTCAAATCAAATTCAAATATAGTCTGACCCCTCTATAATCACAGTCTATATAGTCACACCTCTATATAAGCACCCAATATTGTGCAATGAACTTAAATATAGTAAAAAAATCTCAATATAGTTACAAATCACTTATAATCACTATCACCAAAAAATTTTGGTTTTTTTATCAATTTTATTAAGAATATACCTCTTTATAATCACTGATTTTTTAAATCATGTAATTTATTAGAGGGAAAGGGTCCCACTTTATTATGTTCTATATATATATATAGTAAAATAGCTAAGTATTTATTATAATTAAAATTTGTAGAAAGTTGTTACATAGTAAAGTCTAAATTTTACTATGTCAATCAATAAATATCGATTAAGTAAACTTGTTTGGAACATCAAAATACACATATCCTGAAATTTTTATTAAAATTAATAAAGTTTTTATTATTTAACTTTTAATTTTTATGTTTATCAAATATATTTTTTTAAAAAATTTTAATTTTTTCATCGAACGTAAAATCAAAAAGTCAAATAAGGGGCGTGCCATTTATTACATAATGTTTTTTACTTAGTAGCCACTTCTACCCATGTATGATGTAATCATTTTATCCAATACTGATTTATTAATATAATATATAGACATGATCACTATCTCTGACCATGTATCCAAGGTAATAATTATGTAATAAATGGCATGCTCCTAATAAAAAGTTCTTTAATATTGATGAAAATTTTGGGGTAGGTATATTTTGATTGTTTGAACAAGTTTACTTAAGCAACTTTAATCGATTCATATAGTAAAATTTAGACTTTACTATGTAGCAACTGTAATCGATCGTAGGGTCAAAGACATTTTTGAGTTTTTTTAATATTATAAAAGATAAAATTTGATTGGTCAATAGTTCTATCTAATTACATAATTTACTGCACTTCTCTAAATATCATTAGTTTAAGTCTTATTAGTAAAAAAATAATAAAATAATATTGCGTTATAGTATATTTTGGTTAATAAATATGATTTGTAATAGTTTTTTTATTATCTCTTAATACGTTAAGCAGGCAAATTTGCTTGCAAAATTCAATTTTAATGTAATTGCCAAAAATTGAGGTGGGAGAGGTTCCCCTAAGAGATACCTCATTTAATTTGCTAGACTTGAGTAACATATTGGCAAAATGCCGATTGTATAAATTATGTCATGAATGAATCGGGAAAATAAATAGGGCGCAGACCTGCACAAATCTGCGACCCCTGGAAAATTTTAACAAATTTTGCAATAACTTGTGATCCAGCAGCCCAAATTTAACAAATTTGGTACCATTTGATTCATCTTGATGAGACGGATCGAATGGTACCAAAATTGTTGAATTCCAATTACTAGAACACAAGAAAATCTCATTTATGTAAATTTTATAAACATCGAACGATCTTGCCAACCAATGGTCCAAATTTAATGATTTTGGTACCATTCGATTCCTCTCGATGAGACGGTTCGAATGGTACCAAAAATGTTAAAATTGGATCACTGGTTAACAAGTTATTCGTAAAAACGCTTTGCGGCGCAGTTCTGCGCAGAAATTTAAAAAAGAAATTTAAATTTCTGCGCAGAACTGCGCCGCAAAGCGTTTTTACGAATAACTTGTTAACCAGTGATCCAATTTTAACATTTTTGGTACCATTCGAACCGTCTCATCGAGAGGAATCGAATGGTACCAAAATCATTAAATTTGGACCATTGGTTGGCAAGATCGTTCGATGTTTATAAAATTTACATAAATGAGATTTTCTTGTGTTCTAGTAATTGGAATTCAACAATTTTGGTACCATTCGATCCGTCTCATCAAGATGAATCAAATGGTACCAAATTTGTTAAATTTGGGCTGCTGGATCACAAGTTATTGCAAAATTTGTTAAAATTTTCCAGGGGTCGCAGATTTGTGCAGGTCTGCGCCTTATTTATTTTCCCGATGATAGGTTTAAATAAAATTTTTTAAAGTTATTTCGAATATATTATATTAAATATAACTTAAAGTAAAAATTTCAATAATAATATAGGGGATCGCATATAATAAAAATAATTAATTAATTAAAAAAATAGATTTATTTCATTAGGGGCGTACCATTTATCACGTGATATTTTTTACTTAGTAGCTACCCCTATCCATGTATGGTGTAATCACTTTATCTAATTCTGATTGATTAATTTAATATAGAGACGTGATCACTACCTCTGACCATGTATCTATAGTAAAAATCACGTAATAAATGGCATTACCCTTATATTTTGTATAAATTAATGAATTTTAAAGTAGTATACTTTATTTAAAGTACAATTAATTTTTAGAATTTATATTTTTAAAAATAAAAATCAAGTCTAAAAGAATATATTTTATAAAAATTTTGGTAAATTTTAAAAATTTTTTTTTAAAAAATATTATATAACTTTTTGCAGGCAAATTTGCCTGCACATAGTCTACAGACGAAGAGATAAATTTTTATAATCACTTTATAAAAAGAATTAATGTAAATGTACCCTACAGGTACATTAAATTTTTTGTACCCTTTATTTTGATCATACAATTTTACAAAACCCGTAATACTGATATAGGTTAGGGTTAGGGTGAGAACTATGTTAGGGTTAGAGTTTGGGTTTGGCTATTATTTAGTAAAATTGCTCAAGAAAAACTTTTTATTAATGCACAAAAGGTGGTTTAGTATGCAATTTATTGCGAAATAAGCGATTTTTGTCAAAACAAACATTTGTTTTGAATTTTTCTGATTGTGTAACATAACACCTGATCTTAAATTTTATGCGATCTTATAGGTCACATGATGGAGTACATGTACCTTAGGGTACATATAAATAAACTCTTATAAAAATTTTAATATAACTGTCCTATATAGAGGTTTAAAATTATAATCATATTTAAATATAATCATCATATTGATGTGTAACCAACTTGGTGATTAAAGAGGGTTTGACTGTACAGAAATTTCAAATCAAATTAAATTCAAATTGACAAAATATTCGATTCAATTTAAAAATATTTAATTAAAATTACAAATAAATTTGATTTGATTTGATCAAATCAAATTTAAATCAAGAGCTTATTCAATTTGATCAAATTCAAATATACCTAATATTCAATTCGATTTGACTTTGAGAAACTCTACTTATAATATACTATAGTATTTGTTGATAATTAATAATTGTGACAAATTAAAATGAAATCAGATTAAAATGAAAATTTTCTAATTTTTAAGCAAAATTTTAAAAATTTTTAGTGAGCAATTTTGAGATTTTTTTAGCATTAGAGTTAGATTTTAGGGTTAGGGTTATTAATAAACAAGTATATGTAGATTTTATAAGCTTTAAAGGTAATCAAAAAAGGTCACCAGTTTCATTTTAATCTGATTTCATTTTAATCTGCCACAATAATTAACTCTACTAGCTTTATTGGTTCGATTGGTTCTATTTAGTGACTTGAACTGAGTAACAAAATCATTAACAAATAGATGACTGGATCAGAATTTAGACAATTTTCTAAAAAAATTATGTTATATTTGTTTGACCTCTCTACTTATCAAGTAAAACATAATATTTCGTCTAACTCCTTTTATATAATATTATTTATGACTGCTCCTTATTATTACAAGCAATTGATAGTATAAGATTTATACTCTGGAATACTATATATACTAACCAAATGTTTAAACTAAAAACAAACCTATCCTCTTTTGTTCATATACAACCAGATGCTCATATAATGTACCTAAACAATTTTTTAATTCAATATAGTATATGTAATAGTACTGTAAAAAGTAGTTACTGATATAAACCTCAAAAATCAATCTATCTGAATTGCATTCTTTACAAGAGGTTCTATAGAAAATATTAATATTTACAAGCATGCATATTACTTTTAAATATATAGAAATAATTGTTACCATATTTAATTCTTTATACAGAACTGCTTTGCTCTTATAGTTCACAAAACACAAGGCTTAATCTTACCAAAAGTATTTCTTGCCTTAGATGAAAATATCTATTCTTCTAAACAAGCTTATATTGCTTTTAGCAGATGCTCTATATAGAGCCATATTGAAATATCTCACCTTAATGAATCTGTATTTTTTGTCAATAAAGATATAATAGTAGAGTACCAAAGATTAGAAAATATAGCTAGAACAAACTCTACTCCACTTCCATAAAATTAAATAATAGAAATTATTTGTCTATACAATACTAATCTTGCCAATTTAATATATTAAAATCTATTCTACTTAATATGAAACTTGAGATTAATAAACCAAGTAAATATAGTTCACAAACTCTATTAATTTAATAATTTCATACACTTATACAAATTTACCTGTAATATAATAAAATAAATATTATTTTTACTAGTTATTAAAATTTATTTTGTAGTATGCTTAATCTGAAAAAGTTTATATAATAAAAAAAGTTCACATATCTATAAAATTTTCTATTGTACCAAAATTTAAAATAAAATAAATAATCATGTTACTATACCAATCAACCAATCAAGTTTCATTAATCCTGTGATATATTTAAAAATTGGTAACTGTATAAAAAATTGTCATATAATCATGAGTCAGAGCAATTTTAATTATATCTGCATCTGTCCCGTAAATACTACAGTAGAAAAAAATAATAGCTAGCTAGTTAATTAAATAAAATTTCTCTAATTATTAAATAAATTAATTCATTCACTCATTATTAAATTAATTAACTTATCTTTGCTAATTATTTTGTCATACTTTCTTTGATTATTCGCTATTTTGTCATACTTCCTTTGATTATTCACTAATTATCTGTACCTTTATTGGTTATTCGCTAATTATTGTCATGCCTTCGTTAATTATTCGATAATTATTTTGTCATGCCTTCGTTGTTTATTCGCTAATTATTGAATCATTCTTGTGTGGTTCATATTTTTCATTTCCCGCTACTAATTAATCGGTCTGGACCGGTCTGAACTGTTCTATGTACGGGACTGAGAAAACCTTCGGTCCCAGTTCAAAGACCGGTCCAGACCGGTCTTTTTTGGGACTGATCCAACCCTACACCCGTGCTTCCATCACTTTTTAGAATTAGCGATTTAATAACAATAGTAAGCAGAATTTGTAAAATCTTATTTATTCAGACATAACAATAAAGTTTTTATTTTAATTTTTTATACGTAAATGTCACGTAACAAGTTATAAGCCACAGGATGAAACCTGCGCAACTAGCTAGTAAAATTCGCTATGAGATTTCACTCTAATTTGATCTACGTATGTAGCGGACTTTGTAATACAATAATACAAAAATGCACTAGCTCAAATTCAGTCAATCATCTTGTAATTTTTTTTATGATAACGTTTTGAGGTACATGTGTTCTAATTCTAATTTCCATTTTGCAGGTGATTTTTCATTATTCCGTGCATAGTAGTACACTGGCACTAATGATGCAAACATTTTTCATGCTGCCGTTAAGCCGTATGTAGTAATAGGGTAGTATGCGTAATAGGTATAGTATGCCGTGGTTTAATGATTTGTGTTGTATGGCGTGACTTGTGTTGATGCTGTCGTGACTTAAGTCGCGGTTAACTTAAAATATAACATAGTCAAATAATGAGTCGTTCTCAAATGAATTTTTGAATTATGACAAGTATTAAACTATAATATAATATAAATAAATTAATAGTAATAATAAATTATATAAAGAACTGGTCCAGAGCCAGGGTTCTAAGAAGTTGTTCTGGTGAAATTTTTTGTTACTGCGTCTCACACAAATTTCCGGGCCAGATTGCATCGGAACCATCAATTTTGCCAAAAATTTTTCTATGAATAATTTTGAACTCCGCCAACTATTATGTATAAGATATTGGTCATGCAACGATTAATATCATGAAATTTGTTTTGTCGGAGCAAATGATTTGCTGACATGTGCCGCGTAGCGGCACGTTTCGGCCAATCATTTGTTCCGACAGAACAAATTTTGTGATATTTATCATCGCATGATCCAATATCGATGTTATCGTGCAATTATGATCATGATTTAAAAGCTGTGATTGGCTAACTGAGTTTTAATTTGGGATTGTTGTGCTTACGTAATAACATACAAAAAATAACAATAAGAAATTTTTTCATGATCATATGAGTTTGCACGATAATTATAAGTTATTGGTCATGCAACGATTTGTCGGAGCAAATGATTGGCTAACACGTGCCGCGCAGCGGCACGTTTTGACCAATCATTTGTTCCGACAAAACAAAAATTTTGTGATATTTATCATCACATGATCCTTTAAAAGTTGTGATTGGCTAACTGAGTTTTAACACGATAATACTAAATACTCTGACGTAATCCTGCCGGGTTATTGTGTAAATCTATAAAAAGGTGAATATACGACTATTCACTACTAAGAAAAAAATGTCTAATACCGAATATTTTAAAAAGTTTTCTACTGAATATCCAAATCCTTTTGCAGCAAAATTCGATTAGGAACATTCACATATGATAAGTCTGTAGAGCATATGAGCTATAAAAAAGCTCTTACGGATTCCATAAATAATGACTTTCCTAAAAAAGAACAACTTCTCAAGGCAAGACGCGACTGGGCAGTGGTACGTATTTTTTTTATTTGTTTTAATAGTGCCAGAAATGTGTATGATTAAATAAGATTCAAGGAAGACATACCTCATGAAGTAGGATTTGAAAGACTATGCGTCAGAAAGTATGGTCCATGTCAGAATCTAAAAGACTACGTGTCAAGTAAGATTCGAAAGACATATTTCATGAGATAGGATCTGAAAGACTACGCGTCAAGTATGATCCACGTCAGAATTTGAAAGAAATTCATTTAAGATCTGAATAGGCTTGCACCTATAGGTATCTTGAACGAATTTATATAATAATAGTTTACAATATAATTAATGATATCCAATATATATTTTTTTAGAATAAATATAAATCAATTCTTAAAGATTGGTGTAAAATTCCAGAAGAATTTCACGAAATCATTGCGAGGTTTTCCGACAATTATGATGATTATGATAATAATTTGAACGAAAAAGTGATTAATAGCGACGAAGATGATTATAATTCGGATAGTGTTGACGAGAATATTGACGAGGAAAAAGATTCGATGGCTTCAATTGATGATGTAGAAGACACAACAAGCGAGGAATCTAAAGATCTTTTTTTAGTAGAATTTAACAGCTATGAAATTAAAAATAAAATTTCAATGTAAGCTTATTATGATATTTTGTTAAGTTATATTGAATAAGATTTATTTTTATTTTACTACTGTAGCTCGTAATGAAATATCCACGCACCAAAAATTATAAGAATAATCTGTGATAATACCGTATACAGAATGAAAAAATTAAGTCCACGAGATCTACTTCCCAATGGCATTGTCAACCATATTTTTTTACAAAAATATCATAAATGGTTGTTTGATCGCATTGTAAAGCAAGCAATAAATATGTATTTTGATGATGTTGGCATTGGTACAAATCATTTTTTAGATATATCCGCTGATCAAGCGATATTCCGTAGGTTAGTTCCATTACGTACAGCAAAACCTGAAATTCGTTTATTACTTGGTGGTTGGCATACCAAGATTGTTTGGAAGAATTATTATGGAGTAAAGCTGAACGAAATCAATATAAAACGAATTTGACGATCAAGGAAAAAGATTTTATATGCCAAAAAATTTTATAAATGTTTAGAAATGTTTTTGAACTAACTGGAATGTACTTGGGAACTGCCATTATATATACGAAAATCTTCCAAAATTAACGAAAGTTCATATTCGCATCAGGTGGTTAAATCTGTTTGTGATTTATTATTGCATAATATTAAGGGGATCAATATATATTATGGTAATTATCATTTTTTTCATCTGTAAATTTTTTGTAAAGACTTTAATTTTGATTTTTTTTTTTTTCTCCTGTTGATTTATTAAACAATTAGGACCATATGAATCCACCCAAAATCGGAATGGAAGACAGTTCGGACCAAAACATCTTCCTGACTTAATGGTATCTAAGAATTTTAGAATTCATGTTTTGCGAAATAAGCAATGGACCGTATGCACTTGATTGGGACTATTATTGGAGAGATGAATTACGACTTGGAAAATTTTCGAAAGACTCATGGAATAATATATATCTCTTTGCTCAGAAAATCGATGCCTCAGATCAATTATTAAAGGAGGATGATGGATGAAATAAATCATGTGATGATACATTTTTATGGACCAGGATATATACATCTTAGATCGTAAAAAATGAAACCGTTTTATCGAATGTGCCTGGTAAAGTCATTAGTAGGGTGTGCAATGGGCCGGGTTGGGACGGGTTTGACTGTGCCCGAACCCAACCCGGTAAATTATGAGCCCAACCTGGGCCCAACCCAATTCATTGTAGAACTAGAAATCTAGGCCCCGAACAAGGCTCAACCTAATATAAATTACCGGGTTTAACCCGGCCCAAGCTCAACCCGTTTTTACAAGCTCGGCCCGAGCCCGGCCCAATTAATTTATGGGCCCAGGCCCGGCCCAAACCCAGCCCAACCCGCAAATTATCGGGTTCGGCCCGGCCCATTGCACACCCTAGTCATAAGAGATACTATTCATAAACAGTAATGAACAAAAGACAATACAAATGGTAAATAAATTGTGCAAAGGAATAGTAATGGCAAACAAGTTAATAGCTAATGTTGTTAGGAGAATTCATTCGAAAAAGACAGCCTCCAAAAATCTAGTAGACTGATAACTTACTTCTGACATTTATAACACCTGATGGACCAATTTATTAAATTCGGATGGGATGGTATGATTTATGGATTCTATATGATTTTATATTATTTCTTTTTCACATACAATAAAGTTTAAAATACCTATTAAAAAGCTTTTAATTATGTTTTAAATTGATCCTAAAATATCATCCTGGTTTTCCATTTAAACTTTATTTTACCATCATTGGTAGTTCCATGAAAGCTTGTAAATATCCAAATCAATGAAATGCAATTGATCCAATGCTTATAATTGTCTGAATTATTGTACAACTCTGATTTGATTCTTTATTTAAATAAAAGTCAATTGCTATACAGGGCTAATTAGTAACAAAAAATCATAGCCGATTGCTACAAAAAATCGCGTTAAAAAATTGGACCCTCTTTATTAATAAAAAATTGTTTCCGGAACAACAATACAAATAAAAAATAATTTTTTTTTTAATTATACATTACAGCAATAACTTAATGAGTTATTTGTTTAGTCATTATGCGTGTTAATAAATAGTGTTTCATAATTCAATGATTCAAAATTAATTTATGAAATTATACCTCAGTAATCAACAATAATTAACGGTTAATACGAATAAATTATCGAATTACGAAATGTATTTATAATATTTTGAAGCCAAATGAGTAGTATCCAGGGTAATGCGATAACAGGATCTATTAAAAATTCTGCGAACAGAATAATAAATTATTGGCAAAAGTATTCTATTACAATAAATTTTCTTTTTTTTTGTCGATTTTTTCTATGATTGTTTTTTGCATAATTTGAGAATTTAGCGGTAATTGCAGAATTTGTCAGTTAGATCAGCCATACCATAAAAATCTGCAAATGCGGTTTTAAGCGTGAAAAAAACACTAATTACAAAACCTGGGAATAACAAAAATCATAATACGTTCCGGTTGTAAAAATATTAAAACTTTAGCTTACTACCTGGTAATTTATTGAAAATATTTACTCAATTGCAATTTCATTTATTTTTATTATTGTTATTTTTTTGTTCAGAGCTCTTTACAAAAATTTAATCTCGCAAATTTTAATACTAATCGAACTTGTTTTGCTTTAAAACTGTCATGCCTGTTGCAACTTCAAGCACTTTGAACATACACTTGCCTAAAATTACCTGCTAACACAAGATAGGGCCATATAAGTTACATGACATAAATTACGCTGTAATTTACTCGTAAGGTATGTAAGTTATACAAAGTAACAAATTATAAAATTTTTTTGGTCTAAATTATACTTAATTTAGGCTATAGCTTAATACATAACACTTTTGCCTGCTATTTTAGAAATGCTATTTTTATGTAATTTTTTTTAATCAAAAAGTTACATAATATTTAATATTTATTAAGCTATTATTACTAAAGTAAATTATGTTCGTGTTTAGCCATTGAGGCTGGGTTAAGTTGTTAATGCAGGTAAAAATTGTCATATGATTTGGCCAATTTTAATATTGTAACATATTTTGGCCCAGGTAAGTTACAGATAACACTGTAATTTACTATGTAAAATTAGTGATTTGAACCAAGAAAGTTTTCCTTAATCGGCTAACCGAACCAAAATATTTGGCGTCAACCGATTGCAACCGATTAAGATTACTTCACGGTTTTACTCTTGGGAATTCTCCGACCTTTACTCAAATTTTTGTCTCGGCCTTGCTCGTTTACTATGTTCATTCATTTTCTTTTCAGAACTTTTCGGGACCTTTGCTTACTTATAATGTTATTTACATTTTGTCGACCGATTCTCAGCTGGTTGTAAAGGTCAACCGGTTAAGCATTTACTCAACCGGTTACCTGAAATTTATTCGGTTAGCCGATTATAGCCCAACCTGTTCAAATCACTACGTAAAGTAAGTTATAACAACCCTAGTGCCAAGTGCAATTTCAGCCTGAAGTTATAACTGCAGGCAATAAATAAAACATTGACACATCACATGATTTGCGAGATTTACCCGTAACGTAACGACTAAAGGATTTTAAACTTTCACCAAAAATAAAACCATCAAGAAAACTAAAAGAATTATCTTCAATTATTATACAAAAATTTATAACGCACCCAGAAAAATAACAAGAAATAACAGGGAAATAAAAAGCAATTCTTGAGAAACAACAGTTAAATTCTATTATTCATCACACATATATATATAACGACCTATTTCTAAAAGCTTAATTTTAACAGTACCAATTAACTTATTCGAAATCATTACATAAACCTACTTCGCATACGTAACAATAATGCATATAATTCATTGAATTGTCAAGTATAATTTACAAGAATAAATGTATACAGAAATCTTTTGTACGTACAATTTTTCATGTTTCATTTGTACACGTGATAAACTCGATTTTATATACGTCCATCCATCATCCAATCATTGCCCAACTTTGCTCACTTGCCATTCTAGTTTGTTAACCATACACTTCGTAATTTGCATTACCACGTAGTATCGTACAAGCACTCCACCTATTTGTCACTCTGCTAATGTGACGACCACTTAGTGTATCAAGCCAGGGATACGGAAATTGTGTAATTTAGCGTGATTAAACCAAATCGCACTAAATCGCATAATTTTACATAATTATTTATATTCTCCGATTAAAAAAATCGCGTATTAATTTTTGCTAATACTGCGCTCAACTAACAAATTAAATTTTTAATAGCAAATCGCATATACCGCATGCAAAGTTTACAAATTCTTATCGCATAAATTCCGTGTCCCTGCCTCAAGCCAAACTTGTTCAATTTTTTTAAAAACTGACTATGCCCTACTTATTGCATAATTACGTTGCACAATGACTCTATTACACCACAAAATCCCGGGGTGTACTGTAAACGGTATACAGTAATTAATAGCTAGCTTGACCAGTTGGTCAAAGGGTTAGTATTGGTCAAATTCGAAGGATATACAGTATATGTTTATTTAATTTTGCTGATAACGGGAGTGGTCATTGATCATGTTATTCATATGATATTAATTATGTAAGTTACATATAGTTTATTGATTATGTGGTTTCTTCTGGTTTTTTTTTCCTTTTCCTTTTTCTTTTTTTTCTTTTTTTTTACTCGGAGACTTTTTGACATGAATTAAAACAACTGTTAAGATAAGCATTAAAAAAGATATATATTCAAAAAAGGAAATATTACTTAACATTGATATACCATGATATAGTATTAATGAGTAACATGATCAATAATAATATGGCATATTATACGTACCATATAATACAGATTATACCTGGTATTATATACAATATCAAAAACATACGTATAATATCAACGTATTTATTTGCATTAAAATAACTATATAATTTTGTATTATGTTCTAATTATAATAGTAATATAATCTTACTGTATAAAACACTTTATAAAACTAGTTCTAAGCATTGAATAAAAGATTTATACTGTATTTGAACTTTCAACAAATCAATCTATATAATATTGAGAATCTATTTTTTCTTTGCATACCCACTTGTTTTTTCCCAATAAAAATCCAAGAAGGCTTTTTTATCTTCCATTCCTAGGTTAGTTTTGCGCATTCTACCAAGTTGGCCCATTAAATTTAGAATCTGTGAGCCAATAACATCATCCTGTATTATCGATGGTGAGGGCAAAACAGACGACTGCGCAGAAGGGATCGCAAAATTAGGAGAAGACAGGGACTCTTCAGGTGCAAGGATCTTGACATGAAGGACATTAAAATACTATATATATAATAAATAATGAATTTTATGATATTAACATTTATTAAACAACTAATTTCAGAAACTATCAATTAAATGCTTTAACTATCAGAAAAGGACTACTGAGATACCTGACTACACAGCATTACAAAATGCCAGAACTTGTTTCCAACAGTATAAGTCGGTGAAAAATTGTCATATTCATACCTAAATTGATTAAGTCAAATTAGTTCATTATAGATATAGAATTGCGGTTAAGTCACTTACCTTGCAGTTAAAATGTGTATTGAAAAGGCTTCTATAGGTAACGACAAACTTTTAAAAGTAGGTGCAATTTTCAAGAGTGCACGCCCGTTCGAAGTTGTTCCCTATGAAAAGAAATTAGATACAAGGATCATACTATTTAAATATTTATATCACTAAGAGCTACCTCAGGAAACACAACGATCGGTCCCAATTTATTTATTGTGGCTTCCCTTACTAATTCTTGGAGACTATAAGTTTTTACGCTACTGGGTGGCTTATCTTCGGGGTATGAACCTGTCAGCCAGAGTGCAGTCCACAAAGATATTGGCCGTAGAGTATTGGATGATGGGTAAACTTGCGTGAAGATAGGATCAAACCTAAATTTATGGATTATATAGTTTATAAGATGAAATGTTAATAAATTATTAATAAATAAATTAAATTATCAAGAAAATTCACTACCTGAATGCCAAGTATAACACTTCTACATAAGATGTCCAATTACAAATTATCACATCACCGGGTCTTACACCACTTATCTGACGAAGTTTAGGAATACTAGGACGTCTATTAACACCAGAAAATATGAAATAAGAATAATAATCGATAATTTTTAGTTCCAATGGAAACACTACATACCCCTTCCGTAAAGAAACAGTCTCTACACGAATCCAATAGAATCCCATGAAAAAAAGTGAAAGGCGTGATAGCAAAGAGGTGAATATATAGTGATATGTTCGATATACGGACTTGAAGTTTTTCTTATAAAATCAAATATTTAAATTTTTGAAGACTTAAGCCGAATCATTTCTAAGATTATATTTAGGAAGATAGAAGGTTGAAATACCAGAGCTAATCCAATAATGTCTACTAAAAGAAATAGCAATATGGCGGTGACGAAGGTCAATAACAGCTTAAGAATCCCTAAAATTGGCTTCAGAATAATTCCGAGCATAAATGCAATTTTCGCGTATATATTTGCATTTGTTCTCGAAGGCTATTAAATAAAATAGAGAATTTTATTAATTATATATCCAAATTTGAAAACAATCCAAATGTAATTATGTACCATGGGAGTGAGAAATGGTTGAATTCCAGTACTGGCATCCTAAATATTGAGAATATTTATATTATCATTTTTGTTCTTTTAAGTTAAACTAAATTAGTTAAACCTACCCTCCACTTTGAAAACTTCTCCATTTCGCCTGTTAACGAGAGCAAAAACAGATATCAAATGTTTATCTTCTATAATTATTTTTTATTATATAATAAAATCTATCAGTTGACGCGATTGGGACCGTCCAATGTTACACGAACTTCGGTGTTTAAATCGACGGTTAGAACTTCTAATAGCTAAGTTATATATATATCATATATGTTTTAATTTTTTTGGTTGAAGATATAAATACTGTACTATTCATTCTAACCCTGAATCCTAACTTAACTATAAAAAAAACCTAACAAAAAAGGCCCCTTAAAAATCGGACATAAAATCCGTTTTACTAATTGACGGCCGGGAGGCTATTTCCCTACCGAGTTTAAATTTGTTATTGCCAAAATAACACGTAAATCTATGAAAGATCGTTACAGGTGCACCAATCAGATCTCTTCTAATAATATTCTGCGCACTAACAAAAAAGATTTCTTGCAAAATTTTAGATATAAAATAAGCCCTACTTCGGTTATAACCCTAACTCTAGTTTTGATTAATAGATTATCAAATTAGTGCATATTTTATAAGTTGAGTAAAAATAAATTGAGCAATTTTACTATTATTAGTTATTAAGATTGATGGCAGATTATAATGAAATCCAGATTAAAATGAAATTATAGTATAAAATCTCGAAAACTAAATTTTTTTGGAATGCATTTTTTAGGGTTAGGGGTTTAGGGTTAGGGTTAGTTTTAAAGAAAATTATAATAAACAAGTATTAGTGGGTTTTAGAAGGCTAGCAAGTTAAGTAGAAAATGTACTGTAGATTTCATTTTAAATTATGATCTGCGACAATATATATTTGATATGCAAATCATCAATATTTATATAATCAACTCAGTACTGTAATAAGTTTTTTTTTTAAATAGTATTCTAGAGGTTTTCTAAAAGAAATTGTATTTACAAAACTAGATATAATAGTTTATCATACAAATATTTTTTTGCTTTTTTAGTTTTAAACAAAAAAAAACAATAAATTTAAAAAAATCATGATATTTTGCTATTTTTACTATGATTATACAAAATTTTCTATTTTTAGTATTCAAAATAATAAATCTAATCCTTACTCTCCTAACCCTAGCCCTAATCCTAAAAACTAATAAATAAACCTTTTTTTGAAGTGCTTTTACAGATCCAGACTAAACCAGGCTTTTGTTAAGTTTAAGTCTGGTTTGATTATCGAATTGGACTCAACCTTTTTTGTTTCAAACTTTTAGTTAAGTTTGAGTCTGGTCTGAATCTAAGTCTGAAGTTTAAAACTGTTTAACTATGTTTAAATACTGTTTAAATATTACTATATATAGCTAAAAATAAACTAGCTTTGAAATAATTTATTCTATTTTTAATAATAGTTGCTACATAGTAAAGTCCAATGCTTACTATGTAAATTAATTAAAATCATTTAAATAAACTTGTTTGGAAGATCAAAATATATAATCTAAAATTTTCATCAAATTTAAAAAATTTTTTATTATTTGGCTTTTAATTTTTATATTTAATGAGTACTATAGGTTTCCAAAAATAAGCTATCTCCAAAAGAAACTACCCCCGGATTTTCAGAAAAATTTTTAAAAAAATCGTTAACAGTCGCTACATATAAAACTTTTTTTTACTATATAAACTTCAAAAGGTCAAATAAGTAAAGTTGTTCATTGTAACGAAATACACTCTATAGTAAAAATTTCATGGCATTTGGACAACTTTTTATTGGTATGTTTTTCAATTTTTCAAAAAATTTAACAAACTGAAAATAAGCTACCCCACGATTTTTGTGTAACTTTTTGGCCAAAAAGGATAGCTTATTTTCGGACAAATACGGTATCCATTTGACGTACTAAATTTAGTACAATACTAGTACAATGTACTAAATTTAGTACAGTATTGAAAGTTAAATTTTGAAAAATTGTATTAATAACTTTAAATAAATTTATCTGATATATAATTCTATATTTATATTTTATTTAGTATATTTAAAAATCAACTTACTTATTAAAGTTATATTAATATATTTAAAAAAATTGCTACTAGGGGAAAAGGATCCAAAGAGTGACTGACCGGGTACTAGGGTTTAGTAAACTTTGCAAGGGCAGACAGAACTATTTGGCTAATAAGAAGTGGAAGCATGGAGGCGTGTACGTGTCAAGACCCAATGGAGCTCTGGGCATACCTATATGAGAGTCTTCGGACGTTAAGAGGATCTGGGACCACCAATACGGGTATATGCTGGTATAAGTACATGTAGTGGTAATCGGGTCCCCCTAGCTTCATGATGCTATTCAACTATATTCGGCACTGGAAGCATTTGCGAAACATGCCCAGGAACCTCTCCACTATAGCAGGAAGTATAGTCGATCGCACATTTCCAAATTCAGAACGTTAAATCCTGGGTCCTCAAGTCGCAGGAAACCGGCTAGTTGCGGCAGCATGCAGGCTTGAGATACTTACCCTTGTGGTAGAGGCAGCTGCATGGCTTGAGATACGAACTCCAAGAAGTACGCTAGTAAGGGATTTTTTAGGTAACCAGATTTCGGGTACACCAACTTGGAAGCATAAAGCGCCTACCTGGCAACACACACCANGTCTTCGGACGTTAAGAGGATCTGGGACCACCAAGAAGTACGCTAGTAAGGGATTTTTTAGGTAACCAGATTTCGGGTACACCAACTTGGAAGCATAAAGCGCCTACCTGGCAACACACACCAAATTGGAAGTGACGAATTAGGGGGTCGCTTAAAGCCAGGTCTAGTACTCCTATGTTCGGTTCGGGTTCGGTCCGGTTCGGATCCGATCCGGGATCGAACCGAACTCGAACTCTAAATTTTGCTAGTTTCAAACTTCGAACCAGATTCAAACTCAGTTAAGAGTTCGGTTCGGTTCGGTCCAAAGTTTTCAAACTAGTTTGAAGTTTGAATATTTATACTAGTATTCGAATTAGTATTACAAATCGGGCAAAAAATCATAATCGATTAGTTAGTTGAAAATTTTTAAAAAATCAATTAGGCCAGACCAATTTAATTCGGTGGTTTACGTTACCCCCCCTCTTTTTTTCCTCTCCCCTCTTACTTATAGAAATCACTTAATAAATTCGACAAAGAATATAATTAGTCATTTGATCAGACAAACCAATCAAATTCTTTTATTGGATCCATTGATGAGGTACTGTACTTAAGCCAAGTTTTATTGAATATATAAAATACAAGACTTGTATGCCATTTCGGTAACAATGAAAAGAGAGTTAGTTGTGTTGGAATTATCATGATTTTTATCATGGTTTCTATAAAAAAATTCTGTTACAAACCTATTCGACACATAATACGTTTGAAAGTTGAGTTTGCATCGAAATTATTTTGATTTCTATCATAAATTATTATAAAAATTCTCATACAAAGTTTGCTCGTTATTTTAATAATATGGTTAGGGTTAAATTACGTAGTTCACGTTGGAATTCTTATAGTTCTATCATGAGTTACGGTTACAAACCTTACTATGTGTGGCGTAGTTTCTAAAGAGCCCTTGTACTTAGTAAAAGGGGTATAAATAAATGACGAGATATATAATGATTTGAAAATAGCAAAGGTGAAACGAAAATAAAATTCGAGTGACTTACGTGATAATGCGATCGATCAGGGTAATCACGGGAATCAGAGTGTTGAGCAGGGTTAATGAGATCAAGTACAAAGAGTACTGTTGCATCTAAAGTAGCCCCCTATTTAAGGTAACGCCTACGCCTGACTAAAATCAAGTCCATCTTTATGCATGCATTAAGTTGAAATTTGAGTCAGGCGCTACTTTAGATGTACTAACATTTCCATATCTCAGTTAGGCGAGGCCAATTCGATTCAGTAGTTTACATTACCCTTTCTATTAGTAAATATTTTTAAGATACATGCATAGTATTGCTAATTTAGGGCGGAGAATTTATGCCGGGTGGAATTAAGATTAAAAATTGCAAGGTTCCGAAACTTTCTGAAGAGAAAATGAACAAACGTAAAAGACAAGCGAGGGGTGTCCGATAATTTCCGATCAAGAAAAAAAATTTAAAATTTATTATATATGTTCTGTCCTCTCCCCCCTCTCTTTTGAGAAAGGAATGTAATGTAAACCACCGAATTAAATTGGTCTCGCCTTAGTTGAAAGTCGATTAATCGATTAATCGATTAGTTGGTTAATCGATTAAAATCATGTTTGTAATAGTCAATCAATTAGTTGCCAACTCGATCAACTAATCGATTAATCGATTTTCGATTCATATCACTAATTCGGATTTCAAACTAGTTTGACAAACTTCGGACCGAACCTGGACCGAACTCGAACTTGACTAAAAAGTTTGAAACAAAAAGTTTGAGTTCGGTTCGAAAATCGAACTGGATTCAAACTTGACAAAAGTCCGGTTCGGTCCGATCTGATAGGAGCCCTAGCCAGGTCCATCACGAAATTGTCCGATGATCATTAATCATCGGGTGATCACGGGATGTACGATTTATAAATAGATTTTTTTTTATATTTTTTCTTCCCGATACATTTTATTCCTTACACGACGTACACGACGTTAAATTTATTTGGTTAAAAGGGCGCAAAATTTTTTTTTAGGCCTCTAGTAGTTCGAAAGTCAAATTTTTCCTATTTTTTTTTTTTTTTTTGAAAATTCGACTTTTTTTTTTTTTTAAAAGAAAAACATTAATTTTTTTTCTTTATCGAAGATAGATATGAATAATACTGGCGATAAGGAAAATGAAGCAGTAACATTCAATACTTATACAAACCAAATAACCAAATTTTATACATCATCATGTCTTACTCCTGATCAAAGACGTGGGCTTCTTTTTAACGTCAATCATTTGTTTGAAGTTCAAGTTCAGGATTTTGATAAGGAATAGTGGCCCCTTACTACAAACGTTTGGACAAAGTACAATTCAAAAAGCCAAAATAATGGCAACTCGTGGATGGTATACGCATGCCGTTTCACTAAACATAACCAGTCAATTGGTCGTAAAGATGAAGTTTCATGCGAAAAGCGTAGAAAAACGAAAATACGTCAACTGGATTTATGTCACACCAAAATCAGGGTTTTGAAGTTCGTTAAAGAACAAAAAGTCCTTGTTGAACGATATCTAAATAGCCCAGATCACACACATCCTATCGAAGAAAGTGAGAAATTGAAATGCTCTCAACTTGTTCGTAGCTTGGTAAAGGAAGAAGCAATTAAGAATTATCCGTCCCCAGCTATCGTCAATGCAATCAAAGAGCATACAACAAGGAGGCTGGATCTCGGTGCTAGTGTAAAGGAATTAAAAAGAATGGAAGTTTATAATATAAAAAAAAGGTTTACAAATCACAAGACACACATTTTACAGGCAATTCAAATTTAGAAATAGACATTGAAGAATCTATTCTTTTTTTAAAAAAAGAAGGATATTTAGTTGAACGTTATAATCGGTCAGCTCAAGGTTTCGTTTTTGCGCACCCAAATCAGCTCGAGAAGCTCCGTTGGTTCGGGTGGTTAACGTTAATTGATTCCACACATAAAATCAACAAATACGACTGGAGATTGTTTACGCTGTACATTAGGGATAACCATAGCTCTTGGAGTGTCGGTGCTCATTTTTTTGTTAGTTCTGAAACCAGCGAGATGGTCGCGGAGGCTCTGCAGATAATTCGGCATTTTAAACGTACCTGGATGCCCCGTTACTTCTTTTTTGATCAAAGTAGTATCGAGGCTAAAGGCATTTTTACGGCTTTCCCGGGTTTACAAAAAGGCGAACAAGTATGCAATGTTCTCTTTTGTAGTGTCCATGTGGTTCGTACATGGATGACTAAAATTTATGAACTGAAGGTTCGAAGTAAAATGATGCATGCGATGCACAAAGTAACAAAAACCGGATGCGAAGAACTTATTAAGGAGGCAATTAATAAATGCCAAGTCCCTAACATCAAACGATACATATCACGAAATTACGCAGGAAATACACATCAATGGACTTTTTGGGCCCGGCAACATTCCCCCTTTCTCTTACAAATAACCTCAACCAATGCGATCGAATCGTACCATAGTGAACTAAAAAGAACGACTATTTCTCATCACAGGTTAATAGGTAATATAATTTTTATTTTTTTAATATACATTCGCAGTATAATTTTAATAATAAAATTTATTTATTAAGGTGCATGTAATAAAATTGTTACAGTTGATAAGAAAAAACAATTGGATGCAGAAAATACGGCGTTTGAATTTCGTACAAAGCAAATCTCAGCATTCGGCATAGATTATAAAGCTCTCAACCAAATTTGTAAGTTCCTGTTTCCCATACAACAATTAATCGTTAGTGAAGTTTATGCCGTAGAAAAAAGAATAGAAAAGGGTAAAGATGTACCAAACCTTGTGTCTTCCAACTGTTATTGTCTTTTTTTCCGTCGGTATTTGCTTCCGTATCGGCATATATTTTACGAGCATCTATACGGAGAAAAAAAATTGTTGACTCTTAGTGCTTGAAAACAGTTTCAGCAAATGTTCGTAGAGAGTGGGTTTGAAGTATACACCAATCGAGAGTTAGTAGAAATTGACTTACCAAGGAAAACGGAGGCCGAGAAAGCAGCAGAGAAATGACGCTTAACGGTAAATGAGCTAATCGAAAGGACACGTAATACTTATTGGAGGGTTGAAGAAGAGGATAATGCGGCGCAGACAGTTGCATTTATTGAAACACTAATATCTTCTTTACAAAAAGTTCTAAACTGAAGGCAAAAAATGTGAAATAAAGTAAGTAAATAATAAAGAAAATTAATAAAATCAAATAGAATTATAATAGTAAAATAAAATAAAATGATACCCATCTTTTAATTATAATGCTGAAGTAAAATAAAAAAAAGCATTAATAAAAATAAAATAAAATAAAAAAAGATAAAAATAAAATAAAACGTACCGAATCCCGTGATCACCCGATGATCAACGATCATCAGACAATTTCGTGATGGACCTTGCTTTAAGCGATCCCCGAATTAGGAAATGTGGGTAAAGTGGCGGACATGTGGACGTTGATTGTTGGTTGGAAAGGGACGTACAAATCCAGGTCAACTATATAAATGGGAATATTGAAGGCTCTGGTGGTTTTAGCCGTAAATAAAAGGTTTCATAGCCTGAATTCCTAGTCTCAATACTTGTATATAATATGTATGTATAAAAGGCACCACCATATGTCAATTTGCTTAAATATTAATAAAGTTTGGGGCAGGAGCTACACCCCTAATATTAAAAAAAAAAAAATTGCTACTAAAAATACAACCAAAAAACACTAAATTATAAATAACAAAAATTTATTTAAGTGATAATCTGTGAAAGATCGGCACTATTACCATATTGGGACAATAGTAAATTTTGGGAATAAGTAAAATATAAACTTTTAATATAAAGCTGAAATCTGAAGCTGCTCCAATAATAAGTAATTTTTTATTAAGTTAAGCTCAAGTCAATTAATTGAAAGTTGTAAAGCTCACTGAGACGCATCTAATAGTGATTAGATCATTCAAATCGACCCAGTATACGCTAAGATATCACTAAAAAACAATTGGGCAACTATATAAAATTTTATGTAAACAAACTAGAAATTTTATATAGTCGGCCAATCATTTTTTAGCGATATCTCATTGTACACTGGGCCGATTTGAATGATATAACCACCATTAGAGCGTCTTAGTAAGCTCTACAACTTTCAATTAATTGACTTGAGCTGTTAACTTAATAAAAAACCACCTATCATTGGAGCAGCTTCAGATTTCAGCATATAATAAAAAATCATACCCAAATTCTAATATAAGAATAGTGCCGATCTTTCACAAATTATTACTTAATAATGTTACAGTACTGGAAGCCTTCTTTAATTCCAATAAAGTAACAATCACACGGCTCCTGAGATCCCTTACTTTGGGCGTAAAGCGGTGTGCAAGATTGAATTATAGTTTCCTTTATGTCTGTAAGAAACTATACACTTCTCTAAGGCAGTTCGGTATTAAACAACAAGAGATAATAGACAGTTTACTAATTTAACAAGAGGGCTATTCCAAGGTGTATGTTCCTTAGAAATCCCAAGAGTTTATTAATAATAAGAGAGGAGAATAATAAATATAAAGGTAAAGATAAAATACAATGTCTGGATCTGTCTAAAACTAAGGGAAATAAGGTGGGTTTATATATCTATTGAGCTAAGCGTCGCTAAGCGTCATTAAGCGTCATTAAGCGTCACTAAGCGTTGTTAAGCGTCGCTAAGCATTGTTAAGCGTCGCTAAGCGTCATTGAGTGTTATTGCACATCAATTTCACATATCACTTTTACTAAATACAGTTATTACAAAATTTCCTTATTAAGTTCTAATTTATTAACTAATTTCTACCAAAATTAACAAAACTATTCTATAACAATAAAATTTTGTTAAATTTTTAATAAGCTTGTAGGGCTAATTTTTCTGATTCTAATGATAGTAAAATCATTAAAATTGGTTTAGTATATAAGAAGTTATAAGTAATTTAAATTTACTAATTTTTTACTATATTTTTGCTATGTTTTACTATATAAAATATATAAAATGATTAACTATTTTTAGACATGTATCACTATAAAACAGGTTTATTTAAGCTACTTAAAAAAATTATTATTTATTTTTTTAATTATACCAAAATCAAGATTGGATCCAAAACAATCTAAAAATTTATTTTTTTTAAATTTTATTTCAAGTTTTTGTATACTATGATTTTTTTAATACTGTACTAAATTTAGTACAACAAAATTTTAAAACAATACAGCAAGTTTAAGAGTAAGCTATACAACATTTTTATTAATAAATATTACTAAAATTGTACAAAAAGATAGTTCTAATATTCAAATATATTTTGACAAATTTGATTAAATTTGATCAAATAATTAATTCAAAATTAATTTTTTTGTTATACTAAATTTAGTACAATAGCCAAACAGATACCTATTAATAAAAAAATTAAACTTTTTTTAAAAAATTATTTATTAAAATTAAAAATTAAAAGTTAGATAATAAAAAGTAATTTAATTTTGAGTAAATTTATTCATCGCATCATGCGATGCGCCTTATATGTCGCTCTCCCAATCAAATTTCAAGATCAGATATAACGTTACATGATTAAAAAATTCAAAACAAATGTTTGTTTTGTCAAAACCTTCTATAACTTAGAATTGAGTATATGAAACTACTCTTAGGATTCTAACAAAAAAAATTCTTTGTAAAATTTTACTATAAAACCTCCTCTTACCCATATACACAATCTATACCTCACCCTCACTCTAACCAATGAAAAAACAGGTTATTTTAATTGTTTTAATTTTACGTTACACCTGATTTTATGATCTGCAGCAGGTGCGACAACATCGCACGTGTGATGTATAAATTATTTCTTTAATTTTAATGAAAATTTTAGCAAATATATATTTTAATTCTCTGAACAAGTTTATTTAAATAATAATATTCGATTTATATAGTAGAATTTAGACTTTACTATATATAGTCCGGTGCATAAAGATTTGTACCTCAAATAGCTTTGAATCAAATATTTTGTTTTACAAATTAATTTTTGATTTTTTTAATTTAATATACTTATTAGGTTACCGGATTAATAAAAATAAAATTATTTTGATTATTTTATTGATAAAATAAAAAATTTATTAATAGTAACAATATTTACTATATAATTTACTTTAGTAATCTATATAGTAATTTATATATATGTGTATATAGTAAAAAAAATCAAATTACTTCACTTTAAAGCTTAATTTCTTCACAACCAGTGATTCAATTTTGCCCATATCTTTATCATATGCACATTAATGCACTTGCGTAGTAAAGCTCATAGAATTGTATATTGGTTGCGAAAATATTTAAAATATCTTTTTTTTTAAAAAAAAATTTTCCTTTTTTTCTTGAATATAGCAAATTGTGCATGCAAAATTACTAAAATAAAACAATGTTAAAATAATAAAAATAATATTATAAGTTAGATTAAAACCTATTTTATTTGATATTAAAAAATATTTTATAATTAGTCAAAAATATAAAAACTTTTACTAAGAGTTAAAATTATAAAACTTTTTGAGGTACAAATCTTTATGCACTGGACCATAACAACTATTTGCAATTGATCAAAATTTGATTATATCCAAAAATAAACACTGCGACTGATTTTTTGTATTCAAAATCATTCAAAAAAGTAGTTTATTTTTAAAAACCTTTAGTATATATATATTTTTTGGTACTACTTAGAGCATAAGTTAGAATCAATTAATAAAATTTAGAAAATCATAATATTTTGTATAATTTTATTAATAAAACTAGAAAAATGGATACTATTACTATATTTTTTGAAAATAAGCTACTTTTTTTGGACCAAAAATTATATAAAAAAACGTAGTGATAACTTATTTTCAAATTGTTGAATTTTTTGAAAAATTGAAAAATGTATTAATAAAAAGTTGCCAAAATAAGGGATCTGTTAAAGCCAGGTTCCATCACGTGACTGACAACCAATCAAATTGTAAAATTTTGATCGTCACGGATCAGCCTGACGAGACAAACAAAGAAAAAAGTGAAAACTACCAAAAATACATGAAACGAGTGTCTAAACCTGTCTCAGAGCATTAATAAAAAATGTCGGAAAGGCAATTTTACCTATAAAACATTCTAAACCCTAACTTTTAACTAACTCTTATCCTAATTTTAATAAATAATAAAAAATATATAAAGGCACCTGGCTTTAACGTCCCCCAAAATAATATAAAATTTTTATTATAAATGTATTTTGATGTTCTAAACAAGTTTATTTAATGGCACTTTTGAGGTTTACTTATGGTACAAGAAGTCTATACTCAATACGTTTCAATTTTAAATTACTATAATTTTTTGTACAAGAGGTTTTTTAAAAAACTGTCTGATAGGTTTAGGCCACAGATAAGTATTTAGGTTTACTTAGATATATGTCTAAGTTTTTATTCTTAGCATTAGATTTAAAAAAATGAAATTTCTTTTAGTATTGTAAAAAGTTTTTATTAAATTTAATAAAGATAAAAGCAAGATCTCAACTTAACATTTAAAAAAAAAAAAAAAAAAGCTGTCTGGTAACTTTGTAGAGCAATATTAGTTTATAAATTTGCTAAATATTTTTTTGAAAAACTTTCTTTATAAAAAGTTAATATGTTTTAAAAATTACTATTGTTTTATATATAATTACTATGTGTTTCAATTTTAATTAACTTTAAAGTACAATAACTTTTTATAAAGGCAACATTTTAAAAATCTGACCAGTAACTTTGTTCATTATAATAAGTACTGCAAATTTGCCAAATGGCTTTTAAAAATATTGTCTCTACAAAAAGTTGATGCATTTTAAAGTTATATTATTTTATTGTCTAGTATAGGCTTCTTGCACCATAATAAAATTTAAACTTTATATATATAGCAACTACTAACAGATTTTTTGAGATTTTAAAAAAAATCAGGAGGTAGTTTATTTTTAGTAGTAGCTTATTTGAAAAAAATATGGCAGTATCTGAAGCCAAAAATAAATATTGGGCTAATCCATATCGATCTTTATAGCTAATTGGCTAATTGTATATACATAACTGGAATCTAATACAAAATCTTATCTATTGCTGTACTATAGAGCTCTTGTTATACTTTGGACAATTATTAAAAATTTTATATTACTTAAAATTGTACCATAGTTAGATCTTTATAAATGTATATTATTGGAACTAGCTCTAAGGTATGCATTTAAAGAAAGTTGCATTTAGAAAATTCTTATTTATATAAGTTATATTATAAAATTTTCTTAAATGAGTTATATAATATACAAAGTTATAATATATAATACTAATTTGATAGGCTTGCAGTTATATGATATGCATTTACAGAAGGATTTATATAGATGGGCCAAGAAAATAGTATGTACTTGCAAAATAAAAAATATGTAAAAACCTAATAAGAGCACTAATATTTATTGTCGCAGATTATAATTTAAAATGAAATTTACATTTTCTACTTAATCTGCTAGCTTTTTAAAACCTGCTAATATTTGTTTATTATAATTGTTTTTAAAACTAACCCTAATTTTAAATCTTTAACTCTAAAAAATACATCTCAAAAAAAGTTAGTTTTTGAGATTTTATATTATAATTTTATTTTAATCTGGATTTTATTATAATTTGCTATATTTATTAGATAATATTTTAGAAGGTAGAGGAGTTAAGCCAAAAATCTTACCTTATATAAAAAATTTTAGCTAATTAAATTTAACTAAATATATTACCTGAAGTAGGGGGTAAGAGAAGTGCAGTAAATCATCTAATTAGAGTTTATATAGTCTAACTCTTCTAGTAATAAGACTATTGACCAATCAAATTTTATCATTTATAATATTAAAAAAAATTTAAAAATATCTTTGACCCTACAATTGATAATAGTTACTACAAAGTAAAGTCCAAATTTTACTATATGAGTTGATTAAAGTTGCTTAAGTAAACTTGTCCAAAAGGTCAAAATACACTTAATATAAAATTTTCATTAGCATTAGAGAACTTTTTATTATTTGACTTTTTGATTTTTATATTCGATAAAAAAATTAAAATTTTTTAAAAAACTACATTTGACAAACATAAAATTTAGACTTTACTATATAGCAACTTTTTATGAATTTTTATTATAATAAATACTTTAATATTATTGGCTATTTTACTATATATATATATTTAGGACATGATAAAGTGAGGACCCCACCTCTTCTTAAAAAATTACATAATTTACTGCACTTTCCTAAGCCTCTATAGTAAATGGATATTAGGTAATAAATGTTATCACCTAATTAATATATATTTAAAGAGATTACTGTATATATTTAGAGAGAATATATTTATGGAGGTCTGACTATAATTAATTGTTTAAAGAACATTACTTTAGAGGCCGATATTTGTGTGTTCGCAAATTATGAATTTTAATTGGCTAGATTAGGTGTAATATAAAAAAACAACAATTAAACCAATTCAACTAATACTTATTGGCTAGATCTGCTATAATATAAAAAAATCTAGTTTTTCAAACTCTAAATGGTTAGGTATTAAACTAAATATATACGTATTAGCAAGAAATCTAACATATATATCTTTTTTTTGTGCCAGTTTAATGATGCCTTTGAAGGGGTTCGCAGTTAACAATGTAAAAGAAGCGAAACTAAAAATTAACCTTAACAAACAAAAAATTGCTGAAAATATAAGTGACTTAAAAACGAAACTTGCAATAAGTATGATACACTAATTATGCTACTGAGTTATCTTGTGCTAAATATTTACGAAGAAATTCACATTTCAATCTTTTTTTAGCGAAGTTCCTCCGATCACGCTTTTGAATTACTTGAGAGATTGAATAGTTTACCAATAAAAGATTTAAGGGTAGAGGATACGTAGATCACTTATTATATGATTTTGGTAGTACAAATGATTTTATATAGAAATTAGAAATATGCTACTAATAAAACTTTTTATAATAACATTTAATTTTTGTTAAAATTTTTGTAATTTGTAGATTAAAACATGCTCTTTCTAATGATATAAATTTTAATAATAAAATATTTTTAAAAAAATATACTTGTATATATGGTAAAGTTCTTCGTAATCAATCCAAATTCTCTGTAGTTACACAAAATAGTTAATTTTGATTGGTTATATCATATGATCATTATCCCTTAGATTGTAGTAAAACACAGGCAAATTTGCCTGCGTTTTTGCACTTTTTTAGCTCTGATTTACTTTTTTAAAATACAAATAAAACTTTGTACAATTATATTTGAAAATAAGGATTACTTTTTTGCAAAATTAGTTTTTATATTATAAGAAAATAAATTATAGTTACATATAAGCTGAAAATAGATAATTTTAAGAAAAAATTTTTTTAAAAAATTTTATTACAATTTTTCTGCGATCTTATTTAGTTTTAGTTTTAGAACTATAGTTCTTAAGACAATATTGTAGTTTATATAAAGGATGACAACTTTCATTATTGCAACTTTAATGATTTACTTGTAAAAATTAAGACTTGTATTAGAAGTAAAGATTTTTTTTATAGACGGGAACATATAAAATTTGAAAAAATCTAAAGAAAAATTTTAATAGTAAAAATGCCAATACAAGAACTTTAAACATTTATTATATTAAAGTTTTCTAATGATTTTAAAAAAATTTTATAACAAAGTTACTAAAACAAAACTTAAAGAATATTTTTTACTTAGAAAAGATATGGCTAAAATCAATATTTAAAATTTTATTAAAAATTTTAAAATACGCAGGCAAATTTG
>QKWP01001904.1:67714-100852 GCA_003550325.1 Gigaspora rosea
ATAGAACTTCAAAAAGAAAAGTATTTGTATAGTTATTGAAAATTGTTGCTAATTCTTGAATCGCATAACTTTCATTATTAACCTGTTCTTCTTCAAGATAAAATAAACGCAATTGGTTAATATTTTGATTGATCCAAAAGACAAACCTAAACCAAGAATTCCAGCGTGTTTTAACAGGTAATGGTAGTAAAGTAATTTGATTATTTATATTATTACTATCATTATCTGTTAAAGATAAATCTGAATTAAAATTTGATTTTAAAAAGCATATCCAGTGCCTTTTACGGGCCGGACAATAGCTTTAATATTTTTAACAACATTAGCTAAAAATTGGAAATTTTTATAATGAACCCATGTTTCTCCTACTAAATTTAAAATATGGGCTAAACAACGATTATGTTTTAATTGTGGAACTAAAGGAGATATAATTTGAAATGCTTATAGCATATATGCTGCATTATCAGAAATAAAAAAAATAAGATTATCGAATGAAATATTATAAAATTGCAAGTTTTTATGACTAATTGAGCAATAGAAGCACTATCCACGGTAGTAATAAATTCTGTTTTAGCAAGTTTAGTTTGGTTATTAAAACTAAACAAAATATTAACAACTGCTCTGTTGCATGCATCCGTAGTTTCATCTACAGTAATAGAAATTCGTTTATCTTTTAAAAGACTTAGTAATTTTAATACTTCAGTATCAAATACTTTTGGTAAATATTTAATACGAAGTTGTTTTGAACTTGTAATAGCGCCACCTAAAAAAAATTAATAGAATTATCTGTTATTAATTTTTAATAATGAATAGAATATATTAATAAATAAATTACCGTTTTTACAATATTCTAAAAAAAAATTTTTAAGCTTATTGACTTTATGTAATGGAATATCGGCATTAGTAAATGCATTTACTAAAGCAAAGTTAATAAGCTCACGATCATTTAAATTAATGCGAGCTGTATCAAGAGTTGTTTGGCGATTTAATTTTAATTTTTCAGCTTTAGCGACATTACTCTTATGTTTATCGGATTTTAAATGATTGTCTACTGTTGATTTTCTTGTATGGTCTACAACATGCTAACAAAATTCGCAAAACAATTTTTAACCATCAACATAAAAATTTTTTTTATTATCAGGATGTTCAACTCTACGTTCAGTAGCAGAAACCATTTTTAAGATTTACTAAACTCAAGAAAAAAAGGTTCCTTTTATTTATTTTTCATCTTTTAATTATTTACAATGAAATATCAAGAAAGTTCTTGGGCGTTTTACTAAACATTAAGGTGTATTTCATACAATTTTATTTTAGCTTATTCACGCATTTATCTTTCTTTAGATAACTAACTTTAACTACCATAGATTCTCGAAATAACAGGTATGGGCGTTATTTCAAAAATCATGCCTTCTAAAACCAAATAAGTGATTTCGAAATAACACCCATGTACTTCCTAAAATAACCACTTTATAATCGTTATTCAAAGAATTTTAATATTTTTGGTTAATTGCTATATACACGTTTTTTTCTAGATTTATGCGCAGATTATGCGCTATTAATTATGCAATATCAGCCCTGATATGCAAATTATGCAATTGCATATGCATATGCTATGCAATAAATGTTAAGTTTATGCGCATATTATGCAATTGCAGATATGCACCAGCCCTAGACCTATGTAACTGATGTAATAGTTCCTCTCGCGCCACGCTAAACAAGCTACCGATTAAAAAATATGCTTTTCTTAGTAGGTAAGTTCGATAAACTTTATTTTAAATTAGACGAGCTAGAATCAGCTAATTTATATTTTTTGTTTAGTGCCGAAAGGCAAAGTTTGGCAAGTGCAGACAGAAGAGGGAGAGGTAAACAACCTGACATAATGTTTTTAGAGATGTGTCGCGAAAAGATATATGGACTTATGTATATTGAGTGCTCGCGTCTAATATGCACTAATCGTAAGAAAAAAGACGATGAAGTGAAATTATGGCGTGAAATGAACGATGGGATGTGTTATGTTTATAGAAGTTGCAGACCTGCCAGAAATGAATTTGGAATTCTTGGTATACAGGTTGCGGGAGATATGATGCACTTAAATATTCTTATAAAAGATGATGATGACATTCATCGCCTTTTTCACCTCCGCTCAGTAAAAATTCCCGTACGACCATGCAATGAAGATGATGTGCTGCAATTTGTAGAAGCATTGTTGCTTTTACGAAATATTATGATTGTCAACATATCCTTATTATTTCATTCATTGGGAATTAGATCAGAACGTCTCAAGAAACGAAGTTCAAGTTCAAATATTACTGTAACTACTCCAGAACATCCTTCTATGGATGAGGAATAGTTAAGAAATGCAAGTTTTTATATGTATATTTTTTTATCTTCGTTTTATTTTTATATTCTTTATATTAATAAAGCTGGCCCTGGTGGCTCAATTCCATATAAATAATCAGTTTACTTTTGCGTGTATATTGAATGAATTTATTTCTGTATTCCCGGACTGTAATGGACTTTAAAAATTTTGTTGCGCCTCAATGATCGACAAAACCTGGCACAGAATTTTTTCATGCTACTCGGAATCGAAAGTCCTTAGTCATACCAAACCGTATTTTTCCATGTCAGTCGGTACTGGTTTACCGTCTTTGCTTAACAATGATGCATTTTCTATTCTGATTCACACCAGAGAAAACGCGAAACACTCAATAGAAGCGCTAGTTTTTTATAATAATTTTTAAATGGTATGTAACAATTCGAGAATGGACATGCAGTATCGGTGATTGTCTGGCAGCATTACCATGATCGGTTTACAAAATAACTATTATTGAAGATGCTTAATTATCACGGCGCTAAGATGTGTTGAGTTTCACATGGTTTGGCAAAAGTATATATAAGACCGTTTAATTCCTGTTTTACTGTTAAAAAAAAAAAAAAAAAAAGTTTTCTTGCAAAAACAAACGGTGGTATTTTGACACACATTCATTGGAAGCTTCTTTTTTCATTAAGCCATTTTACACACCTTTACCGCGACGATGGCGTCAGTTTCAAAGCAAAAACGTATGGCAAAAAAAGCTGCCAAGAATAGTCCTGCTACTGTCACGAAGGCAGCTGCCGAAAGTACTATCAATGGCAAAGGATCAACAACTAAAAAAGAGACAAACTCTACTGCAGCAACCGATTTATCTCTTGATTCGTTAAAGATCTCTAACGAGAGGACCGCTAACGGTGTTTTAACATCACAATCAAGGGCAAAAGATGTCAAGATCGAACAATATAGCTTGTCTTTCCATGGTCGTGTGCTAATTGAAAACGCCACGATAGAACTTAATTTTGGCAGACGGTATGTTGATCTCTGTTTATAGTGTTTACACTTATTATTTTGGTTGATCGTTTTTCACAGACTTTATTACTACTTCTATATTTTTTAGATACGGTCTTGTTGGTCAAAACGGTAGCGGAAAGAGCACTTTTTTAGCATCTTTGGCTGCAAGAGAGGTTCCAATTCCGGATCATATTGATGTAAGCCTTAATAATTGAAAGTTATAAGGATCATTGGTTTTATCTTTTTTTACTAATAAATATATTCTCTATATGTTACTTAAATTAAAAAAAGGTCTATTTATTAAATCAAGAAGCGGACCCGTGTGACCTCAATGCCATCGATTATGTCATTCGAGCTGCAAAGGAGGAGGTCACTCGGTAAGTATAAAAATCGATTAATTATAAAAGTTCATTTATTAATTTATTATATTTTACATAGTCTAGAAAAAGAAGTCGAAGACTTGTTGACGGAAAACGACGAAGACCCTAGCTTGGAAGACCTTTATGATAGAATTGCAGCTCTCGACGAATCGACGTTTCAAGCTCGTGCCAGCGGTTTACTTCATGGTCTAGGTTTTTCACAGGACATGATGGCCAAGAAAACTAAAGACATGTCTGGTGGATGGAGAATGCGAGTTGCTTTGGCAAAAGCTTTATTTATTAGGCCCACGTTGTTGTTATTAGATGAACCTAGTAATTATGGTTTATTTGAATTCTCGTTTACCAATATTTTTCTATATTGACATTGAAATTGTATTCTTGATCAGCCAATCATTTGGATTTGGAAGCTTGTGTGTGGCTTGAGGAATATTTAAAAACATACAATCGGTAAGTTATACTCAAAATATAGTTTTGCTTTGGAATCTATTTTAAAACAATAAACATTAATATATTACATTTCTTAGTATCTTGTTGTTAGTCAGTCATTCTCAAGATTTTCTTGACAATGTGTGCGACCAAACAATACATTTGACTGTAAGTTTTCGATTAAAATACTCGTCACAAAAATATTTTATATTATGATTAACGGAGTTGGCTTAATTATTCAGGAAAAGAAGAAATTAAATTATTATGGTGGCGGTTATTCCACTTTTGTGAAAACTAAAGCTGAATTGGAAGTCAATCAGATGAAAGCATATAACAAGCAACAAGACGAAATCGCTCATATCAAAAAGTTCATTGCTTCTGCTGGTACCTATGCAAATTTGGTTAGTAAAATTTTTTTTCACTTTTTTATTTAATATTCTCAAACTAATACTAAATTTTTTTTAAACATAAAATTAGGTTAGACAAGCAAAGAGTAAACAGAAGATTATAGACAAAATGGAGGCTGCCGGATTAGTCGAAAAGGCTGGTATCATTTTTTATTCTTATACATGTGAATAAATTCTTATACAACATTTCAACAAATTTACAGGTAGAGACTCCGTCAACATTCAAATTTAAGTTCTCAGATGTTGAAAAACTTCCACCGCCTGTACTACAGTTTGATCAAGTTTCTTTCTCATATAATGGCAGCACTAATCCAAAGGATCTTTTATACAAAGATCTTGATCTCGCTGTCGACATGGATTCCCGAATCGCTCTTGTGGGCCCAAATGGTACTTATTTATTGATAATGCTCTTATTTTGAACGTTTAATTGAATTAAATTTTTTTTATTGTAGGTGTCGGTAAATCAACTCTGCTCAAACTGATGATAGGTGAACTTCAACCTGTCCAAGGAAGAATTTCTCGACATACGAACCTAAAATTGGCAAAATATAGCCAACATAGTGCCGACCAACTTGAAATGGACTTAAACCCTATCGAATATATGAGAAAGAAATTTGCCCATTTGAATGGAGATGTTGACGTAAGCCCTTTTCTCATTACATATAATCGTAATTTAATTATAATACAAAGTCATTTATATTACTTTAGTTTTGGCGCAGCCAAATTGGTCGATACGGTCTTACAGGAGCTCATCAAACATCACAAATTAGAACATTGAGTGACGGTTTAAAGACTCGATTGGTTTTCGCAGAATTGGTATTATCAACCCCTGATATTGTTCTGATGGATGAACCTACTAATCACTTGGTAAGTTTCTTTAGCTATAAATGCGATTCGATTTATTTTTATTCTGTACTTAAATATCTCCGTCAAACGTGAATTAGGATATGGAAAGTATTGATTCGTTAGCACTGGCTATTCAATCGTTTTCTGGAGGAGTCGTACTAGTATCTCATGATTTTCGTCTTATATCTCAAGTTGCACAAGAAATACTGTTATGTAAAGATAAAAAGGTAAAACCCTTTAAGGGATCTATTGAAGATTATAAAAAGCAACTCCAACGAGGAATAAAAGTTTAAATAATGAAATTTGAACTTTGAAAATTCAAGAGGCCTGGTTCCTTGTTAATGAATTTATTTCAAACAATGAGAATGCATAGATCTTATTTCAACTACTAGTTTTAAGATTTATGTCTTTCTCTTTTCCTACAAAAACAGAATTTTCTATCAGTCATCACACTACAAGTTTACCTACTACAAAATTTAATTATCTTAGCTGCTTAGCTAATAGAAATTTGGGCTACATTAATAGTGTAGAGAATCGTTGGTACTTATATTTGTTGCAAAATTATGATCAACGCAAGTAAAAGCGTATAGAATTGATCAATTCGTTATTGGTAAAATTTAAAAAAGTATATAAACATAATAAATTATAGACTAGCAAATTTGGGGAAAAAATAAATGCACATTTTTTTTTAGTCTTGTTTTTTAAGAATTTAAAAATTTTAAATGTACTTTTTGATCTTAAATAAATAGATTAATTATTTTATGCAATTTACATAAAGGTGCATAAGATGAAGAATGTACTAAGAAGTTTTTCTATATTATTTATTAGTAATATATAATCTATTATAATTAGATTATATGCTAACACTAGATAGAGCAGTTAGTATAAATAAACATAAAAACCATAATTCTAAAAACGTTGTATAGCAATTTATCTAAAGTATATTTATTAAATATACTGTATCTAAAGTAGCGCCCTTGCTAAAATTACGACTTAACGCGATCTAATTTCAGGGGCTTAATTTTAGCCAGGCGTTACTTTAGATGCAACAATGCTATGCAAATTTGATTGGTTTTTATAATTCGGCCGGGTCAAAATTTGGAAATTTCTAAAAAAAGTTTTTGTTTTAATAGCCAGAAGGCTTACCCGGGTAACCCGTATAAGCATCCCTTAACCGGGTGCTATCCGCATAACCCGGATATAAATAAATATGAGATATGCAACAATATTAACAATATTAATAGATGAATATCACAAGAAATTTATATCTCATTCTAATATACTGCTTATTAATAATTAACACTAATAATACTTTATGGGTTATCAATAGCTGATAGGGCATACATAGTTGGTGATTACAAAGTAGTTAGTCAAAAGTGAAAGAACTATTAGAAAAAACTTTTTTTTGTGAAAATATGGGGGTTTTTATAATAAAAAGGCTTATTTAAAAATGAATTTTTATTAGATTTATATAAATTTTGATATGACTGGTATTTTTTAATGTTATTTTTAACCAATCAAAATTGTAAAATTTTGTTTAATTCCGGATTAGTCTGAAAATCAGAGTAGTTTAACTAAAATTTGATGGTTTATATAATTATAATATTAACAAAAAACTTGAGTTATTTAGCAAGCACAATTATTATAAACCATTGAACAATACTATGATTGTATACTATATAGCCAATATTATTTTATACAATAATATTATATACTGTATTTTTATATATATATAAAGTTATACAAAATATACAAATAGTAATTAATTAAATTATTGTATTATATTTTACATGTAGGATTATCTAAAAGTGAAGTATATTGCATGCCATCCAACCAATTAAATTATAGGATTTTGATGATATTTAGCAAAGCAAAACAAAAAAAAAGTGAAAAATCTAAAATAGTAGTCTAAACCTATCTTGGCTAGGTTAATTAAAAATATTAAAAAGAAAATTTTGCTTATACAATACATATAGCTATTTAAAATTTATCTAATTCTAATTTAAGATAATACTAATTTAAAATGACCCTAACTCTAAGTTAATTTGGTAAAATGCAATATATATTATAAAAGCTTGTTTTATCTTAAACATCTTTAAAAAAAGATCAAAATTGGTTTATATAGTAGTATTAAAATTTTTTAAAGTTTAAACTAGATCTGAAGTTTACAAATTTAGTATAAACTTCTATTTGCTATATATAAATAATTTTTTAGAATATGAATTATATAATAAATGTCACGGCTGATGCTGAAGTTGGCTGATGCTGAAGCTCAGGGGTTTCGATTGGAAACTATAAGCCCTGCTAAAATCCACATATACTCTATAAATATAAAATCTACACCCAAACCCTACACTAACCCTATGACAAAAGCGAAAAAAACATCCAAAAAAAAATTTAAAATTTTATATCAAAATAGGTCAAAGCTTCAGCATTAGCCAACTTCAGCATCAGCCGTAACAATAAATACCATGAGTTTATGATAAAATATATAAACTCTGGATCTAGCCTAAGAGTGTTTTTGATATTTTTATCTAGAGATGTTAATTAGTTTCACAGTAATTGTTAACCAATTTTAAGCAATATTTAAAAAAAAATTTTTGCCATTTTTAACTAGTATTTGTCCAATAAATTATATAGAAAAGTTATTTTTTTTATTTAAGTTTTATTAGTTTTTAATTTAGATAGGACCAAACAGTATGAAAATAATTTAATTACAGTGGGGCATAATATTGTGAACATTTTTTAAATATTTGTACAGAACTAAATATATAAGATATAAAGCTAAAAACTAAAATATAATTTCTTTAAATCTATATTTTTTAAATAAAAAAAAAGATTATAAAATTCTATGCAGTACTTTTTAAAATATTTAAATTAAATCTGCAGGCTGATAGTGTAAGTGGTTACGCTCCCAGGTCGCCAAACGTAAGGTCGCCGGTTCAACCCCTACTAGCGGACATGGAAAACTATATGCGATCACGAGAGGAAGGGCTGAACTAGGATAGTACTAGGATGCCAGGACCACGGTTGGTTAATTTAACTACAATGGTGTGTTTGTGCTGCCAAATTTTGGAAATAATGGATACTGCCGGTAGAATTACGGTTGAATAAATATAAATGTATACTTCCGGTAGGATTCCGGTTGAATGATAATATGATAAAAAAGTGGCAAAGTTACACTAACCCAATAAGGAAAAAAGATCTCAGATGAACTCAGGATGGGCTCAGTCCTAACCCGAAACGGAAGGAGAACAAAAACTTTGGAAGGCTGAAGGAAGAATGTACCGAGAATCTATCCACCTGCTCCGGTTGGTATGAACGACTAGAGGTCTTGGCTAAAGTTGGAAGCTGAAACTTCAGAAGGCTAAAGGAAGGAAGTACTGAGATGTCCTTATCCTCCCTGCGCTCTGGTTAGTACGGGCGACCCGAGGTTCCAGAAGAAGTTGGAAATCTGAAGACACTGCCGGCAGATTGGGTAACCAAAATGAGGGATATCTGGGTAATTGAATACAGAATTAGGTGGTATAACTAGTTACAAATATGTATCAATATAGAAATGTAATTTGAAAATTGTACGACCTTAATGCACAAAATAACAAGGACCTTAATAAATGAGCGCCATACGCGCCCCAACAGCCATAGAGCTGAAGGGTTAAAAAAAACAAAAAATATTTAAATTATATAATATTGTGTAATGTTATACACTTATGAAAATAGTAATTTTTTTAAAACTTGCTTATTGTAATTGCTATATATTACAAGTTAATTTTTTATTAAGTAAACTAAACTTTTTTTTAAGTAAAATTTGTTTAGTATAACAAATTATGTAAAATTCTAAATTTTTAGAAATTTTAAAATAATTTTAAGTTAAATACTATTAGTAAATATAAAAGATAATAAAATTAATAAACTGCTAAAAATAGGGGCGGAGTTAACTCAATATATGATCTACATACTGCATAAATCGAATTCTTGATATCTATATATAAAAACCCTTCTAAATGCATCAAAAAGGTAACCTTAATCCTAACTAAATTTCACTCCGCTTTAACTGACCCCTAAAAATAGTAATTTTATTACTATATATAGTAATTTAATAAATTTTTTTAATATATATAATTTGTTATACTAAATAATTTTATTTAAAAAAATTGCTAGTTTACTTGAAAAAAAATTAAGTTTATATATTACTATAAGTCTAATTACTATTAAAACATAGTAAAATTTAGAAAATCATACTTATATAAAATTCTAAATTTTACTTAACTTAATTATTTTAAAAACTGTTGTATAGAAATTTCTTAAACTTTTTTTTATTTGAAAGATATAGATTTGAAGAATTCATATTTTCATTTTTAGCTTCATACTTTACATATTTAGCTTTGTACAAATTTTTAAAAAGTGTTTACAATATTATGACCCCCGCTGTAATTGGTCCCTAATATGGTCCTATCTAAATTACTCAAAATTTTATTAATGAAAACCCCATTAGAAAATGTTACAAAAAAATAAAAAATTATCATTTTACATGGTGTAACTAGTAGTTAAAGCCCAAAAGTCTGTCGAATATACTGAAAAATGATAATTACCTTAGAAAACAATATATGAAAAATGGTAATTGTTGATAAAAAAAAACCCCCATTTTGAGAACTATTTTTTAAAAGATAACATGTCTAAAACACTAAAATTTTTTATATAAAAAACTTTACAAATTAAATTCTAAATTGAAATTATAATACATTCTCTCTTTGAATTTTATTGGAAATTTTATCATGGGGTAGCAATAAAAAGTTAACAATGATTTTAATATTACTGGGCTTGTATTACTAAAATTGTGGGCTAAACCCTAATTTTATATAAATCGAATAATACCAAATAGACAAAAATATACAATTTAAAGAATACATTTATTTGATCTAAATACAAACAATATTTTGATGACAAGTATAATGGTGTAGGTTTAATAGTTTTGAGGATGCTTAAATAGTTTTGAGGATACTTAAATTATTCTAATAATTTATTAGACTTCATCAAAATACTAATTTTTAATGAGCTTTGATATCAGAGATAACTTTGAAAGTTGCTAATATAAACTTGAGAAATTAACCAATAATTCAGTGGCTACGGCACGCAAGCACCGAATTCACTGAACTGTGGGTAACATCCGGCACCACAATCAATGGATTGAGAACCACAAAATCCGCTAGGACCACAACATGGTGATAAACCAGTACAATTATGATTCTCGTTAGGGCATACTGGCGTTGGGGGTCGAGTAGTGGCTGGGGTTTTAGCAGCAGGTGGAGCTTTAGCAGCGGGTGGGGTTTGAGCAGCGGGTGGGGTTTGAGCAGCGGGTGGGGTTTGAGCAGCGGGTGGGGTTTTAGCAGCGGGTGGGGATTGAGCAGCGGGAACTGCGTGTAAAAGAAAAGAAAAAATAGTATATATTAAATATATGATTAAATAAATAACGACATATATCGATTACACATACAATCAACATTGTAGCATATTAATATAAGTGTAGCAATTAGGAAAATAACTATCTTATTTGATATGATCATTTTTTTTTTTAAAAAAAATTTCTTCGCAAAAGTGATATAGAAGTGATATTGCTTATGGAGAGGATTCAAGAGCTACTTGAGCAGATTGCGAGACAGAAGTTCAATTAATCTCTATATATAAAAATTCACATTCAATATGTTCGTTAATTAGATATAAAATTCACCTTCAATATATTCATACATTTAGTTTAGTAGATGCGTTTTTACTTGAAGCCGTTAGATCAATGGATTACAAAAGTTAAAAGTAGAACAGGAGTATTATCTATGGAATAAATAAACCTTATTTTGATGTCACGGTTGATGCTAGAATTAGAGCAGTTATTGCAATCTATTGAAATATCCGTGGGTTTTCACTGGCCCATCTGCAAAGCCATGCCCGGCAGCCTTGTTGCATATATCTATTTTTCTCATTTGACATTTTTTGATATCTAAAATAGTAATGTGATGGTGCAAGAAAAAAATTCAAATGACTATTATTAACAATCATTTTTTAAATATAGTACCGGTATATAACTTATTATTTAATAAAAAAGTTTTTTTTTTTTATAAGATAATAATAAAAAATTGCGATTACCCATGCACAATGAACCGAGACAAAGCCACAGGTTAGAAGCTATATGGTATATAATTTATATAATATATGATATTATGTGATCAAATACATCATATTAACGAATATTTAATAGGAAAATTTGAAACCTGATTATAATCGATAATGATCAATTGACTCTAGCCAAAAGAAATCGATGATTCTGGTTTCTGGATTTTCTTTAACATTTACTTTTGATGACGCAACTAATCTGTAATATTTATATAAAGACTTACGTATATATATAGTATATATATACTATATTTAAAAAAAAAAAAAAGACTTTTCTAATAGTCAAAAATTATATCCCGGAACATTGAAATTTCATGATTCTTTCAATAATAAACAAATTAATTTGCTAGAATCATGTAATTAATTCTTATAAGATTGAATTTGGTACAACTCTTAAATTTCTTTTCACTCATTGGTATATTCGATCTTTATATTTTTTTTACATATCACATGCCAATTATTCCTGATTGGACCTTAAATATAATATCAGATATAGTTCTCATAGTTATAACGTACGTTTATCGATCTATTGTTGAAATTCGCGTCGGAGTTTATTACGTTATTGATGCACACCATCATTTAACCATAATTAAAATCAAAAAAGTAACGAGTTTCATTTTATAAGCGGCAATTGTAATTTGATTGGTGATTTCACGTGTAGACCAACAACTGATTGTGTTCTAAAAAATCAAAACAATAAAAACATAACTTAATATATAATGTTACCTCGCACTTTTACATTTCGTACACTCATACACTTTAACAATATACAGTAAAAGTAAGTAGTTTATAGTATTTCTGGACTCCCGGCCAACTTCGCTACTTCTTTGGCTACATGGTGCCTTTGGTGATTATAAGGATTACCGATTCCGGAGAAGGTTTCGGGATGCAAAAGGCTACCGATTCTAACATGAACCAAGGAACTCTGGGATGCCTTTTTGCTCTCCTTATAATACCGCAAGATACTTTTACATTCAGGGAACAGGAGCCCTGGGTACGGCTACGCCATTCTTTGAATAACGTCGGGTGTAAATTATATCTTGCGGAGATTGTTTCTCAAAGGAGTAAGCTGGAGAAGGTTGGGTGTGCCTATGTTTCCCCTACAAAACAAGGTACTTTCACATTCAGGGAACAGGAGCCCTGGTCACGGCTACGCCATTCTTTTGAATAACGTCGGGTGTGAATTATATCTTGTGGAGTAGGGTATAAGCATCTGGCTTGCCAGACTTGTTTTGAATTGCATATTGAGTTTAACTCACAAAAGTTTTTTTTTTTTTTAAGCATCAATAGAAACCTATTTCCGAAATGGTGAAATACGAAACCTAAGTCTAAAAAAAAAAAAAACAAAAGAAGGAATCTCTTGGCGAAGTGTCAAAATCCCGGCAAAATCGAAACTTTGACGAAGTCTAATGAATATGAGAAGTTATCAAAAAGTTCTTGTTTTCGTGGTTATCAAACGAATTATACAAATAACGATAATTTTTTTTTTTTAAAAAAAATATACAGATTTATATCAAAGTTTTGGATTTTTTTTTTTTAATTGCTATGTTAATTATGATTAACTATTGACTAATTTTTCTATCCATGTTTTTTTTTTTTGAGGATTACGCTCAGGAAATTGTACGGCCACAGTACAGAGACTTCTCATGATACGTTAAGCTTTTTGAAAGACAAACATCAGTGGTTTCGACATATTTTTTTCGATGCGGTTCTAGTTGATATTACATAGGGTTAATTACATGTATATAAATTTTGAAAAACTAATTTTTTTAATAAAAAAATACTATAATTGTAATTTTTATTTATTATTAATTGAGATATTTCAAATTATATAGTAAATATTATAATTGTGTAATACGGTATCTTAGTTTATTCTATTAGTAAATATCCAGAATTAGGCCCTGCGCGTTATGTCGCGGTTATATACATATATATATGTAATAATTTAATAAAAGATATTTATATATAGGCTAATATGTAATAAAATTTTAGTATTCCCAAACAAATTTTTGATATGCGATTGTCTGACAGACAATTATTTTTGACAAATATATAGTTTTTAATAGACTAAGTAACATATTAAAAGAGAAATAAATACTAGCAATGTATTTTATCGTGCATCAGTAAAATGTGATTCGTTTGTTTTCATGGACAAACATCTTGTAAATCAAAGTTCACAGAGAAATATTCGCTCAGAACTAATTAAGTGTAAGGTCCAAAGAAATAATCGCAGCGTACTGACGAAGTGCTCCTACTGCTTCTTTTCCTTCTAATCCAAGTTTATTATTTTGAAGATTCAGACTTTTCAGGATAAAGTTCCCGCGAAGTGCTTCAGCAAATACTTTTCCTCCTCCTGGTCCCAAATTATTAAATCGAAGATTTAAATATCTCAGGTTATTGTTGTTCTTGCGAAACGCACCAGCTAATGCTATTGCACTTTCTAATCCAAGTTGATTGTTCCAGAGACTCAAAAAAATTAGTGTAATGTTATTGTAAAGTACATGTACAATTTGCTAATGTTCTTCCACCTTTAGGTCCTAGTTTATTTGCAACTCAGATCCAAAGAAGACAGCGTTTTATTCTCATAAAGTCATTAGCTAATGCATTTCCACCTTTTGCTTCAAGATTATTATCGCCAAGATTCAAAAGTTGTCAGCTTGGTGTTCTTGTAAAGAGCATTTGCAAATGCACTTCCGCCTTTTGATCCTCCTAGTTTATTCGAATTAAGATTCAAACAAGCCAGTGTGGTATTTTTGCAAAGAGCATTTGCAAATGCTTCTCCGCATTCTGGCCCTGCACTCAGATTCAAAGAAGTCATCGCAGTGTTCTCACAAAGTGCATCAGCTCCTGCTTCTGGTCCTAATCTATTCGAACTAAGATCCAAAAAGGTCAATGTTGTGTTTTTACAAAGTGCACCAGCTAAAAGTGCATTTCCACCATTTAATCCAAGATTATTACCGTTAATGGCAAGATTCAAAGAAGACAGTAATGTGTCCTTGTAAAAGTACAAAATTTTCAATTCTTGTACTGTAATCAAACATTAATCATGTGATAAAATCATATGATACTGTAGAAATTTTAGACGCGTGGACACTTAATGTTAGGTTGGTATCTCACAAATCATGAATCCCGAAACCTTCGTGAATTTGTTATTTCATTATATCGAAGCAAATTTCGTTCTTCCACAAGATTACTCGTGCTTTAATTTGCTTATAAATGGTAGCTCGGAGTCAGACAACACGATCTCTCAATTTCAAAGGTTTGCTTGTTATTCTAATGCTATTCTAATGGATAATTTACTACAAAATGAAATTTTGCCCTAAAACGTTTATTGGCTTAAAAGTGGCACTTTCGAATCCTACACAGATGTTCTTTTCGCATATATTTGTTCTGATAAAATCACACCTAATAGTGATTTCACGGTAGAGTTTCATTAATTTTTATTTATTTAAAAAAAAAAAAAAAAATGCTGTATTAATTGACTTATAACTTATTAAATGTTTACCTACTATTTAGTTGAATGGAATTTTTATTACTCGTTTACTAGTTCAAAGACTTCGCGAATCTATAAACCCTAAAGCTTATACTCTTTTAGTGAAATTATTCAATAGTTTTGAACCACAACCCAATTTATGTAAGATAATATACGTATGCTCATTATGATCAGCACATGTCACTTAACCTTATATTAATATAGTTCCTTTTAGATTTTGTATTGCATTGTTGTTGAATCAGGCCTTTCGTATAAGTAGAGTGCCTGGGCGTACTATGCATTGGTTGCTTTCATTTATACGTGACGAAGCTACCTGGTTATTACAAACTGAAGATAGTAGCCTCCTTAATACTCAAACTACACAATCAGAAAATCTATCTTCTTTCTTAACTGAACAATTTGGCAAAGTACTAAACTCTTTTGCATTGTTGAATTTTTGTTAATGATAATTAAAATTATTATTTACAATATATTTATCTCACTAGATTAAAAGTACCTTAATGTATGAGGATCTCGAATTTTCTCGATTAGTGGAGGGATTTTCTAAAGTTACAAATATTCCAATAGGCCTTGGTTTTACTGATGATGAAATTCTTACTGAACAAAAGTATTAAAATCGCTATTTTCCGACACTTTGATTACAATTAATTAACACGTGCTAATACTATGGATACTCAGATTACAAAAGTGTCAGAATATTCTTGAATATACTATTCACCACCCATCTGAACACAGGTTGCTCCAAAGCAAGATCAGAATGGTAAATTTGAAATTGTTAAAAAAAAAGCCTGTTTTTTTTTTATAATTGCAAATCGATATTTTTAATGATTAAATTTTATTCTATTACATAGCTGCTTGAACCGCGAGATATTGAAAGATTTCGGCCGATATACATTTTGTATGACTTTTTGAAATTCGATTATTATCATTTTAATCTCTTAAATATTAGTAACTTTAAATTATGGCTAAGCAGATTCAAGATTTATCGATCCGAATATCCACACCAAATTCGTCCTTTGTTAAATCAATTACGGATAGCTCAATTGTTTACTTATGAAGAAATTGATTTGGTATTTTTTTTTTTTTAATTCATTTGCTAAATTATAGTAATTTATTAGATTTATATTTTATTAATATATTATATACATTAGATGTCATTAGATCCGTTTCTCTCACAGCTAATGTACAACGATGTCATTGATATGTATTTGGATCGTTTGATGGTGGCAGAATTGGAAATAAAATACGGTCTTAAAAATAACCAAGTTAGGTTCATTTTGTGCTATTTAAACTTTTAATACTTTGGTATCAAAACGATCTTTAATCCATTTTAGGGTATTGGAGTCGATCATGAAGCGCGAATTAATATTTTTGACGTGTCTGTGACAGAACTAAGGCAATTATTTGATCAGTTTTTATCTTTGGAGAATAAAGAAATAATTATTATATTAATTGAGATTGCTGAATTAGTAACAAATGTTCCGTTTAAGTAAGTACTCTACCGCTTGAAGTATTTTCACAATTTACACATAACGCTTTAGTTCTCGATATTTCCGATATTGATAGGTTTATAACACGAATTCTACTTGCCATGCTGTTCCTTTATCAATTCTGTGTGAATACTATTCAAGCTGTTGATTCAACCAAGGTATATTGCAAATGAATTATAAATCGGTGTTTGAATCAAAAATATTTCCTTTTTGATGTTAACTTTTTTTTTTTTTAGACTATCAATTTTAAAGACATCAACCGATTATTTCTCGATATCTGGATCATTGCATTCTCTCGGCTTGGTATCATCAGACCGTTTAAATCTCAGCAAACACCAGCATCAGATATTCGTGATAATCTTTTGACATTCACAACACTGTTTCTTTATTCTTTTGATGTCTCTATGCTGTGTACTTGGTTACCAACTTTTAATAACTTGAAAGATGACACATCGAAACCTCCTACGATAGTTTTTACTCCATTTTTGGATAGCCTACTTAAAATTTTTCATAAAATTATGTTAGATGATGTTGAAAATACGGATAATGAAATTATGATTACGATGATTTTCGATAAACTTGGATTTGATGTACCGTTGGAAGTTTTGATCCGAGAGTCAAAAGATTTGGAAAAGATTACAAGCAAACATACTTGGATGGCATTGTTAACAGAACGTCTTAATAATATCAATGATCAAGAGTAATTGGTGATTAACAGATGTACTTATGTGCAAGATTTTACTATGACATCCTATTTTCGACCTCTTAAATATACATTTTCGAAATAAATTTACGTATAATATCTGTTTATAAACAAACAAGGAATGTTTACATGGTCCGATTATTCGAATAAAATTATCGTGCGTTAAATAACCAATCAGATGCATTAATTTCAGCATTGGCTAACCAGCCAAATTTCAGAACCAGCTGTGGCGTGTAATAAGATTTGTCTATGCGCAAGCAAACCTATGTACGTATAAACAAGTTTTACTTAAAATCAAAACTGGTACTTTGTAATTGTAACTTGCAACCTCTTTTAACGGCTCTGGTGGTTTATAGTTTTCAGGTGGCTTGGTGTGTTATAAAAGTACAAATATTATATATAAAAAATAAAACAAAAAGCCAACTTTAAGGACCACTTCTTTTCAAATTTATTACCTATCACGTTTTTGAATATAAAAATAAGAAAGTACTTGTATTATTAGACTATAGTACTTTATGTCTCGTGAATGTGATTTTCTTTTAAGAAACCCCTAAAAACGGCATTCAAAAAAGGCCTACCGTTGCAATTTACTATTAAAAATGAGCTTCACTCAATTTTCAAGTAAACTCCGACCTAAATAATTTTGCCTGAAATCACCAAATTTACTAACAAACCTGCTAACCGTGTACTAAAATTACTTGGATTATAATATTACAAAAGCTATCGTAGTATTAATGCTCCGCAGGCTCGATCCGAGGTAATCCGAATCGCCGGAATGGGTCGGGGTACACGACGTGCAAAATCTTTGGACACCACCTTACTAAAAAAAATTTAATCCACGTGCATTTGATCCAAAGTGGAAATCAAAAACGTAATCTTCTGTTCACACGCGCATTTTAACCAAAAGTGGAAGATTAGCAGAACTAGAATGACCGAATAGTTTCCCACCCTTATTGTAAAGATTTAAAAACGTTGAAAAAAATATTTTTGGGTTCTTTAGTACTTTGCCAAGTTCCCTTCCGCGAAGTCGAGAAACACACTCCGTGTTTCGGTAGACGGGTAAAACTGTAAAACTAAACACTTTCGGTGTTGAGTAGGTGTTGGTTTGCCGAGACAGATAAAAATGTTTCAGGTGGATCGGGGCGGGAGCCAGGAAGCATAAAAATGCGTGTAAAACGTATTTCGTGGTGCGTGTAAAACGCATCCCGTAGATGCAGAAGCCTTTCTATAGGGGGATTTTACTGGCAGAACTGAAGAAATGTGCAAATGCATGTTTCGTAGGGGAAAAGAGCGAACTCGAAGCCAACAAAAAAAAAACATTTTTTCGTAGGCGGAAGACAGTAGCTATGGGAATTAGGATAGAAAAAGTTTTTTTGAAACTGCTTTTTTTTCATCCTTATGTATGGCAAAGTACTACTTTTAACTTAATAAATACACATTAACACTTCGTCTGTAAAGGTTATTGACCAATACAGTATTAGAATCACTCGAAAAGGGGCGAAGAGGTAATTGTATTTCATTTATTGTCACAATAAAACTTAAGACATCTATGTGTTTTTTTTCTGAGAAAAAACTTTACTAATATATATATTTTTGAGAATTTTATTGCGTAATTATTCTCTTAGGAAACGATTCTCAAAGTTGTTGTAATCAAACGATAAACAATGGGAACAATTGGCATATTTTTTATTTGAACTGTTATCGTTATGTTGAAAATTTAATCAGCTATCGTTATATCACCGAAGTGGAGCAATCGAAATTCTACTCTGATTCGCCTGAAGCAAAACAGGTCATGTATACGGTAACTATAGTCGGCAGCGCGGTGTGTGTGGAATAAGTTCTCGCGCAATTTTCGCTTCCACGTAGGTTGTGGTCGTGATTGCGTAACTTGAGACTTAGAATGACTATATAGTTTGTTCTAGGGATAAAAGTTTCGCTGGTGTTGCCCGAGAATACAAGATATACTCTTAAGACGTAGCTTTTTTTAAACTAAGTTTATAAGGGTTATCAAGTTTCTTGATCTTCACTGGACTCGATGGCTTAACGAGGGTAAACCAAGCTACTTACCCATATTAATTGCCTGCTGACTATTCAGAGCTCATTGTCATATATTGTTATATGAGTAGTTTCTAACAACCACTTTTTTTTAGGCCGACATATCAAAAAGATGATAAGCAAGAAGATGCTGAAGCAAAACAGGTTATGTATACGGTAACTATAGTCGGCAGCGCGGTGTGTGTGGAATAAGTTCTCGCGCAATTTTCGCTTCCACGTAGGTCGTGGTCGTGATTGCGTAACTTGAGACTTAGAATGACTATATAGTTTGTTCTAGGGATAAAAGTTTCGCTGGTGTTGCCCGAGAATACAAGATATACTCTTAAGACGTAGCTTTTTTTAAACCAAGTTTATAAGGGTTATCAAGTTTCTTGATCTTCACTGGACTCGATGGCTTAACGAGGGTAAACCAAGCTACTTACCCATATTAATTGCCTGCTGACTATTCAGAGCTCATTGTCGTATATTGTTATATGAGTAGTTTCTAACAACCACTTTTTTTTAGGCCGACATATCAAAAAGATGATAAGCAAGAAGATGCTAAAGTTTACGGATAACATCGGAATAGAAAAAAATTATTGCTTGTATTGGATCGTCCCTCACTTTACAATAAATAGGTTTTCTTACTAAACGATGGTCCTACAAAACAAGTGAATTGTAAAATGTTATTCTGCATGACGTGATTATGGTATAATAAAATTTGGCCTGAAAAATGTGTACCGTATGGGTGTATCGATTAACGTACAAGGTAATTTTTATTTAATAATTAATTATTTTTTATGTAATATATTATTACTGTTAATTTTATTAATCAGGCATTGATTATTATCGGTAGTTGAAACGTAAAGAATTAATTATTAGAGTAACAAATAAGGTATTTAGTTAATTAGATTGTTTTCTTTGTTGTGGATTTTAGTAGTCGTTTTCGCAGATAGGAATGATTTACAAAGTTATGTACGTCTTTTTAGACTCTGTTCTATTAAGTTACATCAATTAAGTTTAGTCGGGTAAAGGGGCGCTAAAATAAAGGGTAAAGGCGTTGTATTATTTATTATTAGTTTTATTGCATTGACGATTATAGTAGGAAAATTAAAATAAAATTTAAAAAAACCTCTTTTTTTTGCTTTTTCATTGAGGTTATCGAGCATGAATCGCGAACTATTTGTCTAAATAAGGATTTATTTATGTAGTCGTTTTGGTAATGTAAGTTTTACTGATATGTTATAAGAATTTCTAATTAGTAAGGATAGTGAAATGAGCGGTTTCAATTCGATTTTGTGTAGTATTCTTAAGTAAATAAGTTTTTGGACATAATTGAAATAATTTTACATATATACTAAAGAAGGATAAATTTATGATTAAGAAATAATATTATTTAGCGGAAAACAGTAGTAAAGACGTATCTAAGGTAGTATCAGAATAATGAGAGTCGATTAAGCACTGTCTATGTCGATCGTTATTTAAATTTAATTATTGCTTTTTTGTACATGAATGGAGTAATTACACATATAGGTAAATTTAAGAGTAAGAAATAATAATAGTAAAGGGATTTACTAATAAAGTCAAGACGTATTTTAAAGTGCTTTAAAATAATGAAAAAATCAGATAAAGCACTATTTGCATGGAGTATTTATCGATTTTTTGGATATGAAGTAATTACGCAGTATGCTAACTAATTTGAGGCGATACTCTTTTTTTTAGTCACCATTCATTTTGTCGGCTATATAATAGCCTGTTGTTCGATAGCGAAAAAATTTGAGCGCCAGCGCTAGCGCATCGTATCGATGCTTTTAGCGATATCGATATCGCTATCGCTAGCGCTAGAGAATAAATTTTACAATCGGTTGAAATTCGTGAAACCAAAAATTACCTAAAAAAGGGGACCGTTAAAGCCAGGTGCCTTTATATATATTATTTATTAAAATTAGGGTAAGGGTTAGTTAGAAGTTAGGGTTTAGAAAATACTTATAGGTAAAATTGCCTTCCGACATTTTTTATTAATGCTCCGAGACAGGTTTAGACACTCGTTTCGTGTATTTTTGGTGGTTTTCACTTTTTTCTCTCGTCGGGCTGATCCGTGACGATCAAAATTTACAATTTGATTGGTTGTCAGTCACGTGACGGAACCTGGCTTTAACGGATCCCCTAAAAAAGCATAAACGAAGAATTACCAAAAGTAAACGATAAAACCATTAAAAAAGTAATTACGAGTACAAAACGCTACTGATTTATAACTAAGCGCTAAATAAAAACACTGGTTAATTTTTACTACGTATGCTGAATACGGTTGCATGTGTAATAGTTGCCCGAAGCGTAGCAGAGGACGCTCAGCTTCACATACAAGGCATGATTATTAACAAATTTTTCTATATACATTACCAAATATAAATTAGTCATACCTTTCATACATATTTCAGATAATGATTATCAGCATAACGTCCAATAAGAATGTTGGATCAAACATTTAAATAGATTCATTCAAAAATTTTTGTTCTTTTGAGAGGAATTTTGATCTTCTGGAAAATACTACAATCTCCAGATAGAAATGATAAAATTTAGCCAAATCTGAGCTTTCTTTTTTATTTCTTATTCTTTAAGAAATTAAGAAACCAATGATTAAGGTTAAAAAAAAAATTCCTTGAGGATTAATTATGTGGCAATGATGAATGAAAGTAAAAGGTTTGATTCTTTGAAGTTCAAAATAACTTCAAAAGAAGCTGATAACACTTTTTTAAGACCTCACCATTTTTTGATATCCTGCTTGGATATGGTGGGGGTCTGAGCCACGATTGAAATTTATTTCCTTGCAAATGATTTGGTCAGTTTAATTAATTAGAAATTCACAAGGCATATATGTATTGATAATTAGAACAAATGGTAAGCAATATAAAAAAAAATTAATATGCACTCTATATACTCTATATTCATTTCGTACATTAAAATTATCTTACGCATAAAAATAAAATTTTAAATGTTTGGTAAGCGCACATTAATTTTATTTATCGATGTGCGTGTGCACTATGTTCTAAAACTCGATTCTAAACTAGATTCTAAAACTAGGTTCTAAATCTAAATTCTAAATTAGGTGTACGAAAACAATTTAAACAATAATTAATAGTAAGTGGAAATTACAATATTTTTTTATTAAATGAAAATTTATTGTATGAAATATATATATATATTTTTTGTTGTTGATACATATTAAATTAAAATATTGTTTTTTTTATAAATCGTTAAAAAAAAAAATAAATAAATACAAAATTTTTCAGTGATAAAATAGTAGTAGCTAACCAGATCCAATGCTAATAGTAAATCTTGTCTGTGTTCCTTTGTTAGCCTTTTCCCATCTTACTGCTTCTTTTTCTCTCTTGAGGTTCCTTACTGTAGCTTCCAATTTTTTCTTTTCTTCTGTTTCTCGTCTTAATAATTTTGAATGTTCTTCTCGTGAATCTGCCATCATCTTTCTAAATTCTTTTCGCAAAGTTGTTGTCGTTATTGGTTCATTTCCATCCATTCCTAAATGTTTGATCTTTTCGTCTGCTAATTCATTTTCTAAAGCCTCGCGTTTGGATTGTAGTTGATCGATATTTTTTTGAAGTTTCTGTCGTTCAGCATCAAAATCAATGAAATTACGTGTCAGTCGATCAAATTCACGTAAAATGCCATCCAGTTCATTTTGATTCGTTTCTGATCTCTTTTCCAATGCTTCTTCACGTTCTGAAAATTGTTTCTGAGCAGTAACTAAATTTTCTTTAAGTTTCTTTACTTGCTGCTCTAGTTTTGCTTTAGCAGATCGTAATTGAATCAATTCTTGTTTTTCATCAACCTGTGACCAGTTACGACTATTGCGTCCATCAGTACTAAATTGATTAAAATCTGATATACCATCAGTAGCAGCTTTTAACTCAGCAAGTTCTGACTTAAGCCGAACGACATCTCCTTCTAGTCGACTTATTGTCACTTCTCTTTGGTCTAATGTTCTAGATTTAGATTTTAACATATCTTCCAAATCTTTTACAACTTGCGCCAAATTTTCCTTTTCGGTAGTAAGATGTGATAAATCAGACCGAATTTTTGAAATTATAGCATCACGTTCCTTAATCTGTGCTTCATATTCTTGTTCTTGTGCAGCCAATTGTTGTTGAAATTCTTCTTTAATTGATGTACCATTGTCAACAACTTGAATGACCGATTGACGTTTGAGAATAGCTTCATATTTTCGTATCTTTTCCTGGCTTGTACTAAGTCGTTCACGTAAATCTTCCAATTCATTACGTAAGTCTGATTGTTTTTCGTTTGTTGAAGTAGCTCGAGATATTGCATTTTGAGCTTTATCTTCAAGCTCTATTATTCTGGTTTTTGAGTTTTCAAGCTCAATTCGAGTATCTTCAAGCATCTGCTTTAAGTTTTCTTGGTCCTTTAATTTCATTGTATGTTCGTGCATTCGTGATTGTAGGTGTGAAATTTGATCCATTAATCTTTTATTTTCATCACCAACTCTTTGAATACGTGAAATTACAGCTTCTTTTGAAATTCTTGTTTTATTATCTTCAGATCTATCAGATGGTAGGTTTGAAAACGATTTTTTTAGAGCTTCCATAATTTCATCATATTCCCTTTCTGTCTTTCTTAATTTTGATTCAACATTTGTATCATTACTTGTTTCATTTGAGCCTTTGACACGATTTTTTCGATCCATTTCCTTAATTTGATCTTCAAGATCTTGAACACGTTCAGCTTTTGCCTGTAATTCAAATATTTCATCTTCCATATTTTTAACTTTCTTTCGTTCTATCTCTACTTTTTCCTCTGCACGTTTCAAGTTATCCAATGCTTCTTGTAATTGACTTTGAGTATTTTCATCATCAGGGTTAGTTTTAGTTGAATTTAATTCCTGTTCACTTTTATATACCCGAAATGCATAAATTTCTAGAGCTTTTTCTAAGGCACTTAAATTTTCAGATATATTCTTGTATTGTTCTTTTTGAAGATGTTGCGTAGCCGTCGTCATAGTTGAGAGACGATAAAATGTAGATCCACCCGAATCGGATTCATCAGAGTATTCATTATCAGAAGATGTGCTATTTTTTCCATTATTCGCTTTATGCTTTCTCAATAATATATCCAACCGGCTTCCAACTTCTTCTAATTCAGTCCTCAATTCAGCAATAGTTCGTTCTCTAGCTTCTGTTGCAGTTTCATCAAGTTTTGCCCTTAATTCCTCAAGTTCTTTATCTTTGCGTTTAATCGCCATTCTAGCTTCCGCAAGTGTCTGATGAGCATTATGAAGTGACGTTTCTAAATTAGAAACTTTTTCTACTAATATAGGATCTGAACCATTAGAATTTATACCCATTATCTCATTATATAAGTTATCAATTCCATCACCACCTTCTTGAATTTGAATTGAATTGGTTTGAAATGGATTAGCATGTTTTTCTTCTAACTTACTAATACCCGTACTAAGAATTCCAGCCATGTGTTGTAATAATTTTCTCTGCACCTCCCCAGCACGTTGTGTTAATTTCCAAAGTTCAGTAGCAACTTGATCAACTTTGCGATTAGCGGCGGAAAGATGATCCGTTGCCTGACGCGATAATCTTCTGTTAGAGGCATGAAGTCGAGCAAGTGAGCTAGCAGCTTCTCGAATTTTTGATTCAAGGGAAAGTTTAGATGTTAAAGCTGTAATACGCGTTGTCAACAATGAATAATCCTATAATAATTTTTTTTTAAATTTATAAAATCGGTCAAAAAAAATATATGTATGTATGTTTGCGGAGTTTTAAAATTCATTATATTTTTAGGATCAAAATATAAGAATTTAAATTCAAAAATTTTCTATCCATGATAAACAAGGTCATATAATAAACTTTATTAAAATTCAAAAAGTATTAAAATCGAATTTAAAATCCTAATTGAACACCAATTATGTTTACCAACCTTTTTTAATTCTTCAACCTCTTCTAAACTTAAAATATCAAAATCTTTCGCGTCTATTATAGCTTGAGAAACTAGCAATTGAATTAACATTTCATCAGTAGTATCCAATAATGAAGTTCCAGGCGGAAATTTTGGAGAAGTAGCAGAAGCAAGTATGGCCTCAGACGAAGCAAGTAAATCAACAGCAATATTTAAAGACGGTGGTTTAACTTTTGGAGAAAGTGGTGGTGAAGTAGTATTTACGTTATCAGAAAATACAATAGAAGTTGGTGATACTGGCTTAAAACTATGGTCAGAACCACGTCTCCTTGATTGTAGCGATCTAATACTTTCTTCATAGTCCTTTTTTTCGGAAGTTAGTAAATCGCGATCTGTTGAACCGGTATCTACTGAAGGACGTGAACGAACAGTTGGAGATGTCGGAGACGCTGCACTAGTTATCGACATTGTACTCATAACTGGTTGAATTATCGTGGTTTGGGTTGAACCACTTGTTGCAGTTACAGAAGCAGAATTTCTTAACGGAGATTTTGCAGGCATCCTCGGAGGTTGATTCATAAAACTTAAATCAGTTGCGGGTTTATTATTTTTTAATGGAAAAGAAGAATCCCCGTTGTCTTGTTCAGGAACAGGCTTTCTCCTTGAATAGTTTGACATTTTGTTTTTAATATTGTTTTAATGTTATTCACGAAAAATTAAATGTGAAAAAATTTCCACTTTTTCACTAAAAAAAAAAAAAATGAAAGGACTTTTAAAAATAAAATTTTTTTTATATATGTAGGAAAAGATTTGACGGTCCCAGAGAAAGATTTGGGAACCGATAAATGAACTTCATTTAGAAAATTATAGCTTTCTGGTTTTAAAAGAAACATCGAAACATTATCTACTGCTACCTTTTTGTAGTTGTGCACAGAAAAACATATGCGTGACACAGTATGCATTCTTGGAAATTCATTTAATACATTTTAGATTTGTTACCGGCGAGAATTGATTTTCTCTTCTGAGAATTTATTATTAAAAAATATTAAAAAAAAAAATGTTTGATATTGATATTCTTAAGAATCACACTTGATACACGATAACTTTAAGCATGTTTTTTTATATTGGATGCTTGTTACGGTCCTGTAATCCTGTAATCCTGTAATGAACTGAATCAATCTTAAATTGAAACCGGCTAAATAACAGAATTAAACGCGATCACATGGATGTTGCCTGATCTGGACAAAAAAAAAAATGGAAATCCTATTTTTCCGATATTAGATTAGTATACTTATAGTATACTTATTCATTGAAAATATCTATACTATAAATTTACTAAAGATCATATCGACATAACAATAATACTGTATATGAGTGACGCCAAGAAAAAAAACCCCGTAAATTGTTTTTTTTTGAATATTATTCAAAAATACATATCAGGTATGTTATCTTAAAATCCAATAACATTTGAATCGTCTTAATAAAACGATTCGACTCTATGCCTGCCTTCAGACTTTTGTTTGACACAAAATGTAGCAGGTAGATCTGTTTAGTGGTGTAGGTAACTAGTTACAGCAAATTTGTAGTATTGATGTGGGTAGTACGTACTCCAGTAGGATTAAAGAAGTGCTTGAAGCATTATACAGTATTAGTAATTCCGGGATATAGTTATCTGATAACTTATACGTAACATTAAGTACGTATCATTTTTTCACGTGCATGTTTATTATATACAAAAACAGAATAAGAATTGATTGACCTTAACTATTTTTTAAAATACATCTTTAATCCGAACCTAATAAATCGGACATTTAATAAATACAGTGCATGCATAGTTAAAGAATTGGGCAGGTACAGTTGTAACATTTGGTAATGCGACACGTATTATGACTATATACAACACATGATACGTCAAACGGACATTGCCTCACGTATCATGTATGCCGCAATGATACGTATTACTACATGCTGGACGTATCCCAGGTTTTACCTCTTTGAATACGCTTGCACCACTAGATCTGTTTATATAGCAAAGTGTATGCAATCTACTATAATAATATTAAATCCTAACTATTCAATTACTTTGTTTTTAAGATTCTACAATTTGATTAAAGATAAATATATATACAGTTGACCCTCTTCTGTCAGAACCGTTAACCTGTCATAATCGTTAAAAATTGATCCGAAAAGTCTGTTTCTAACATAACTAACTATTTGACCTCCCAAATCCAGTAACCTCTCAAAACCGATACAAAATCTTTCCACCATATATTTCGATTTTGAGAGGGTTGACTGTACGTTTATAAAAAAAAAATATAGCTTATAATTGGCATTACTTAACCAAAATTAGCAGATCCGATCACTAGTTCATGAGAATTTTGACTAAAAGGATGCTTATTGTCGGAAGGAATGCTGTATATAACCATTTTGGTAAAACAATTGCCGCGGGAGTATTATGAGGAATACTCAAGCGCACATGATTTTATTTAAAATTTTTGAGGTTAACATATTAACCTTACTAATAAAATCCCAATTGGTATCCCAAAAATTGCATTCTAAAAAAATCTAACACTAAAAAGCTAGTACTAAAATCTAATGTTAAAAAAAAACTACTATTAAAAAAAATAAAAAAAACTACTACAGTTGATCCTCTCAAAACCGATCCTGTCAAAACCAATAAACTGCTATAATCGTTAAAAATTGATCCGCCAAGTCTGTTTCTAACATAGCTATTGGCATATCGATTTTGTGAGGGTTGACTGCATTAAAAAAGATCGAAAAAATCTAATATTAAAAAGAAAATTTCTTAGTTTACACATAGTGTTTGAACACGGATACTAATTTTATTGAACAAAAAATTAACTCAGCTTAAGAGTAGGGTCTTTTTATTGTTACACAACCAAAAATTAGCAATTAGTGCAACCTAATTGGTTAAAACAGCATATTTTAACCAATTAGGTTGCACCAATTGCTAATTTAGGGTTGTGTAACAATAAAAGACCCTACCCTCAAGGTTAGCTTTAGGTTTAGAGGATTTATAGTTTATGCTAAAATTTGCAAGAAATATTTTTTACTAGAACTTCCAAGAGCTGTTTTATAACTGGGATTTTGAAATACCAATATACTCATATACAGTACATATACATAGTATAGTCAACTACTAGTCAACTCTCTTTATACCAAACCTCTTTATAATAATGATATAATGAACTAAAAATTTTTGAATTTTTTTTTTTTTTTTTTTNCAAAAATTGAATAATTAAAAAATTGACAACTAATCAATTGCAAAATTTTTTGCAATTTGTACGGTGCAGAAATCCTTAAACTAATAACTTTTTTTAAAGTAGCCAAATTTGAGAACAAATACTAAATTTTGATTGGCTAATATCTTAAAACTTTATGTTTTTTAAATTTCATTATATTTTTTAAATTTTGTTATATTTTTTATATATGTGTATACATGAGGACGAAAACATTTCGGGTTCTAAAACCCGAAATTAAAATTTGAAGACGAAATTGTTTTTGACCTATTTTACTTGAAAGACGGAATTATTTGATACTTTTTTTGAATAGACGAAATTATAAGAAACATATCTATATAAATTTTATTTGCTCTTTTTTATAAAAAATTTTAATTTTCTCTAATGAAGACGAAATAGGCCTTTTTCAAAAATCAATTTCGGTGGCATCACTAGTCTTGCCGATATTTTATTAAAACCAAGTATTGAGTACTATTTATAGCCTTTTAATACATGATACTTAAAACTAAAATTCGACATCATGCGGTTACTTCGAGAGCACCTACATGCGACCGGTCGCACCACCTTATGGATAAAGCAGATGTAAACTTTGTCAGCCCACGTCAAAGAGCGATAGAGGATTTCCCTTCAAATCCCTCCCACCTAGCATCAATGGTGGGGATAAACTCAACCATTCAAGAAAAACAAATAAAATGAAAAACAAAAGGAGATAAAAAAAAGGGGAAATAACTACAAACCCTAAACCTAAAACCAAAACTAACAAAAGCAATAAAATGAAAGATGAGAGAAACGAAGAAAAACTCTATGCTAATGATGTAAACTAACAAAAGAAACATAAAAAAAACCACAAAGGGCAAAAGAAAAAGTAGATAAAAATTATATAATACTACATCAAAGAAAAAAAAAGACAAGAAAAAAAGAAAAAAAACTATGCCTAAAAGAAAATTCTAGAAGAAAAGAAATTTTTTTTGGTATTTTTCTTCAAATCATCCTCATGTGTCATTCATTGTTTATTTCGCAGCCGTCGAAACTTACTCGTGACCGAGCTCCGATTCAGTAGACGCATTTCCAAATTGGGGGTTGCTTAAAGCCAGGTCCATTATGAGATCTTCCATTTCGTATGACCAATCAAAATCGCAAGTTTTTGTTAACACAGGTCATCCTGATGAAACAAAAAAGTAAAAAATGCGAGAAATACAAAAAACGAGTGTCTAAACCTTTCTTGACCCATTAAAAAAAAATGTCAGGAGGACGATTTTACATATAGAGCCTTCTAACTTCAGCCACTATAGGTTTTAAACTGACCCTAACCTTAACGTTAATTTAAATTCATGATGAACCCGGCTTTAAGCGTCCCCCAAATTGGGAGGAGTAAACATTGCTGATTTTTTGGAAGGGGTAAGCTGGATTTCCCACTTTTTGGCAAAAATTTCGAAAAAACCAAGTAGGAAAGAGACGTCCGTTGTAACCAGCTTGAAAGGAAAGTATAGTCCAAAAAAACTTATTTTTTGTTGTTCCCCTTGAGCTACAAGAAACTTCGTCAATGAAGAACTTTTCTTTACCAAAATTTCTATCTAGCAAACACCTCCGACTAGTAACATTGATTTTGGCTTGCATGTTGAATATACAAAGGAGTCCCTGGAGTAAAGTTGACCTCTGTAAAAACCGTATTCTTGTAGTAACCAACTATACATAAATGTATTATGTATAGGCACCTCTCCAACAAAAACTTTTTGTTTTTTCTTCCGTCGGCAAGTTGGTCCAAGTGATCATTGGAAAGAGTTGTTATTTTTGATTTGAAATTTTTGAATTTTATAATATTTTGATTAAAAAAAAGTTAAGGTTTTTTAAAAAAATACCAGTATATAATCTATTTTTTTGCTCCAAAAATTTATTTTACAAATTACTATGCATTATTTGTTTACTATAAAGTATTTTAATATTTAAATAGCTTGGTTTATTTGAATCTAAAATAGGTTTAAATAAATCTAGCTTGGGTTTATTTAAACCCGAAATAAGCTCAGCTTGGTTTATTTAGCCTGTGGAAGGATGAATTAGATGTGTTATCAATTTTAATGTATATAAAAAAACTTAATAAATAATGGCAAGTAGGTTTCAATACAAATTGGACTACTTTATGATAAGCAATATTCTTCAACCTCATGTTCATAATATTTTAAACCACCCAGGAGGGGCTATTGCCATAGAATTATTTTTTAAACATGACTTCAAATTCAGAATTATTTCTGTTTACCTATTATCTACAAACTCTACCACCAGAAACAAAACACAAAACAAGGTTATACAATGGTTACAACAAGCACTTCAGCACCAACTACACCCTATAATCTTAGGAGACTTTAATGCCTCAATGCTCACCTCATTACCCTCTTCATCAAAATACCTACTTCTTAACCATCTTAATAGATCTAATATGTACGATCTTGCCTCATATACTAATACATTAGATCATACATGGAGTAGTAATAGATACAGTAGCCGAATTGACTATATCTGGGCAGCCCAACCAATAATTCCATATCTCACCACCTTCTACCTCGATGATCCTTCATCATCTACTCATAGTGATCACCAAATACTTATAAGTCAATGGTCCTTTCCAACCTGCCAACAACCCAAATATAAACATCATAATAAACGCCGCACTTTTAACTATAAGGCCATGACAACAGAAAAATGGGAAGACTTTACAAACCAAATCAACCATTATATCCAATATCACCATATTCCACTTAATACTACAACAACTGAATCTCTTGAAAAAACATGGCACAAGATACAGATCAGTATAATTAACGCTGCCCTTTCCCACATTCCTAATCACAAATATACTATCCGTAACTTTACTCATACTTTTACTCCAAAAGCTACCAATTTACACAAAGATCTCAAAAACATTAGCAAAATCATTTATCATACCAAAACAGCCCTTAAAAATAATACACCTATATCACAACCTACATATGATCTCATTGATTACATTAATACTAAACATAACTTTCAAATCCCTCCACCCCCTCATCATCCAGATGAACTTTCAAACTGGCTCAACTCTACCAAACCCTTTCTTAAAACCATATATCATGCATGAAACCTTGAAAACTCTCAACACTTATGCAATCATATTAGTCAAGCTATTCAAAGAAGACAAGAAAAGCTACTAACTCAACCTACTAAAATGATTAATAGTATCCTCAACAGACACAAAGACCCTGTACATTTTCACAATATTACTACTACTAATCAAGTTATCACTGACAATACACTCATTAAAAAGCATATTTCACATAATTTTGAACAATGGACACATCACCAGCCATATAACCAAACCATTTTTGACCAATACTGGTTACAAAAATACACTCCAATTTCAACTATCAACCCATCCTGGTATAATTCTATTCTACAACCTATTACACTAGAAGAAGTTCAAAACACAATCAGTCAACTTCCTAACAACAAAGCATGTGGTCCTTCGGGAATTAGCTATGAAATGTTGAAACATATAGGACCAAATATGCTCCAGGCAATAACATCACTACTCAACCGATATATCCAATCACAAAATATTCCCAAACAGTGAAAGGATAGCAGAATATACCCAATCTCCAAAAAGCCCCAATTTGACGGTAACCTCAACAATACCCGACCAATTAGTCTCATAGAACATACCAAAAAACTCTATACAAAAATCTTAACTAATCGCTTAAACCAAACCTTATCTAAACACTCTATTCTTAACCCTCACAATTACATTGCACTTCCTAGTAATAGTACCAATACCCCTATACATATACTCAATAACTTCATTGAACATGCATACTGCAACAAACAACAGCTTTGGCTCCTATCTCAGGATACGAGCAAGGCATACGATTCGGTCAATATAGATCTACTTAAACTATTTCTTAGGCACCTCCAATTTCCTAATCAGCTCATTAATATTCTTACTAATCTTCTACTCTTCCGATCCAACCAAGTTATAACTAATCTGGAACTATCTCCACGCTATCCAGTACAAGACGGAATTGATCAAAGAGAAACAATAACACCACTTTTATGGAGAATATATTATGACCCTCTCATTAATAAAATCAAAACCAAATTTACTGGCCATACAATATCTTCTACATATACTTCTTCTATTCATCCAATACAAAGTCAAACTATATAAACATCAACTTCAGTTCTCGCATATATGGATAATACACTATGGATTGCTTCCTCTTCTGATCAGTTACAACAAATACTTAATACTGCAGCTACATTTTATTCTATGGCACATATTCAAGTTAACCCTAGCAAATCCATCCTCCTATCTAATACTTAAGTCCCAATCTTCACTTCAATTCCTTAACTCACCAATTCCAATCCAACCTTTACACACACCTTTCAAATTCTTAGGATGCTGGTTTACAGCTACTGCTAAATATTTTATACAAGCTAAACATATTACTCAAGAAATATTTCAACTTTTACAAATATTAAGTCCTAAAAAGATTACAGACAAACAAGTCTGTTATATAATTAACAATGTTATCACTCCAATCCTTGAATACCGCATACACAATATTGTATTATCCAAATCACTATGCCTCAAACTTCTTTCTAAATATCTTATAATCGCAAAACATAAATCTCATCTCTTATC
>QKWP01001905.1:42859-66533 GCA_003550325.1 Gigaspora rosea
AAACTTATCTTTATAACAAATACATATTATTTTTTTAATAATATAAGTCAGCACTCATGAATAATGAACCGGATCACGATAACTGAAATTGAATTGTACGCATCGATGGTTGTGTTTTGATCAAATTTTAGCACTTGTTTTATATATGCGTGTTAGAATACATTAATCTTTTATATTACCTACAATTTATATACATGTCATTTTTTATTAATAGTTTAATTAACAATTCTTGTCTATCTAGGGTAAATGAACTTTGTTGAAATGAGCAAGAATACATGTTTATCACTTCTGAACTTGTTTACGTATACAATTGGTTACATAAGTACCGAAATTGATATATAGAAGATAGATATAGATTAGTTACTGTGCTTGATCACCTGATGACGATCCTGATCACGGTACCCGAATTCGACCAATCAGAATGCTTTAAGCGGACGGACACTTTATAACTTTTATAAGATAGATCCGAAACTTGACTTGGATTCGATCCGGTTTTCGGATCGGGACCGGATCTCTAAAAATATCCGTCCGATCTGATCCGTGCGGAACATGATTACAGGATCGTCATAAATTCGTAGTCGATCTATGAACTAATAATCAATGCGTGAAAATTGAAACGTAGAGAATAAAAGATAAAGAAACAACTAGTTATTCTTATTCACATCCTCAGTTGTCATCTATTTATGTTTTTGTTTTTTTTTTTTAAAAAAAAAAAAACGACTTTCGTTCGTTATTCGTACTTTGTATCTTTAAACTGAGATATAGATAACGTCAGTAACGCGCGTTAGTGATAGAATCATAGAAATTTTCAGCTACCATCATGAAAATAATGGTGTTTGAACTGCCTATAAAATAAACTATCTGTGAATTAACATTCTCTAAAATAAACATTATTATTATAAAATTATCGTCCGTCACAAGTGTCCTATACATTTTTACCAATCATTTTGTTCATGTGATGAGAAAATCATGTATACCGGTACTTTTTAATCGTCGCTATTTTCAAATTACAGACTGTAAATGTTTAATCTATATGATTTAACCTTTTAAAGGTATATGTTCGTGAATATTTGATACATTGATGCTGCTAAATTTAGTAGAGTAAATGCGAACTCGGAAAATCAACATTTCCGATTCGGTGTTCTATCTTGTTATAGGTAATGTCAAGTGGATCAAAAATAAATAATACAGAATCGAGATCTTGTTCTATATATACAATGGTATAACGGCAATCAATATCAGCAATTAAGTGACGATTAGAAAACAAATTACAGAATCAGGTATCGCACTTTAAAAGTTAGACTAACAATTTTATGCGACACAAAATACAGGAGCAAGTGTTACATCGGATGTACATACGAAGTTTCTATATATATTCACATTCTTGCTTCGCCATATGCATTTATCTAATAAGATGCGAGATTTTGTGCAATATAACCATACACTACGTGAAATCTTCAATATCACTCCGTTCCTGGTATGAACCTTTCATACTAAATATGGAATATATAAATTTATCAGCATTTAACACGAGTATAATATGTACCATTAAAGTTGTTATTGGAGCAACGTACTCCAAAGCAACCCAGGTTACTCCATATATGGAGCAAACCTGGGTTGCTCCATACGGATTATCTTGCATGAAATTAAAACTAGCGTATCTGCAATTTCACAAGTATTTGATTAATAGTTAAATTTTATGACACAATTCTGCGATACACAAAATTTATATTATAGGTTTATCTAGTACGAAATATATANCAATTTCACAAGTATTTGATTAATAGTTAAATTTTATGACACAATTCTGCGATACACAAAATTTATATTATAGGTTTATCTAGTACGAAATATATATAATCTAGACAGTTATCCGGATAATGGAATTATGAACAGATATAGATAACAGATAATGATACACACAAATAAGATTTTTTTAAACTCTTATTTATTTCCGAAATACGCTATTTTTTTTAATACTGAAACCCCTTAGTTATATCAAATTTGCAAATCGCAGTTCATATATACAATCGTCGATTGTAAAGTGATTCTCTTAACAAATTCAATACAAATAAAATATTTTTATAATTTATACTTATATCAATATCCAGAACAACATCGTACAATCACACAATCACAGATTGCATGTGTTAACTGCGATCTCCAGCATTTGTTCAAAGATGCATCATTTTGCAAACCGCGATAAATTTTTTGATAAGAAAATCCCTTTACAATCGTACAATTGAACGACAATCAAGTGTGTAGGCGGTGTCAATTTCAGGCGACATTCATGGGATTTTATGATCGCATTGATTCGAAAACAACGATAATGATAATCATGAAAATCAAAAACATCTAGTATAAAATGGCACCAAAAATTACCAACCCATCAGTATAATTCATCACAACATTAAAAATTATCAATTCGCCTATATTATCAATAATTTTTGTTCTCACTTGATAATTCATCTTTCCTAATATTAATTGTCGCAATGAAATTACTTATCACTGTCGCAATGAAATTTTTTTGCTTTATTTTGGTTCTTATTATTCTAAATGTTTGCTTGACTACTTCTTTGCCTGCCTCGTCTGCCTCGTCTTTTAGTTTAATGAAGAGGTTGTTTCATAATTATTTGTTGCATTATTTTTAAAAAACTCTATTCTTAATAATATATTTTTAATAAATGTTTATGTTAAATTATTAGGGAGTACGTATAAGCTTGATTATAATTATTTTTAAAATTCTATTCTTATTAAATTATTTAATAATATATATTTTAATAAATGTTTATGTTAAATTATTAGAGGGTTGTACGTATAAGCTTGATTATAATTATTTTTAAAATTCTATTCTTATTAAATTATTTAATATATATTTTAATAAATGTTTATGTTAAATTTTTAGGAAGTGGTACGTATAAGCTTGGTTATAATTATTTTTAAAATTCTATTCTTATTAAATTATTTTATCTTTATTTCAAATAATATGTATTTGAATAAATGTTTTTGTCAAATTATTAGCTCGTAAGTATAATGAACTTTCGACAATTTGTATATTATTGTTTCTAATAATACATATTTAAATTGTTATTTTATCTTTATTTCTAATAATAAATATTTTAATAAATGTTTTTGTTAAATTATTAGCGAGTAAGTATAAGTTTAATTATAATTATTATTAAAATCGTTGCAAATCTAATAATATATATTTTAATAAATATTTTTGTTAAATTATCAGATGGTAAGTATAAGCCTAATAATAATTATTTTTAAAATTATTATTTGATAATTTATATATACTTGTTTCTAATAATGTATATTTTAATAAATGTTTGTTAAATTATTAGTTGGTAAGTATAAGTTTAATTATAATTATTTTAAGGACAGTGTTCTGTGCATTTTATGCTCTTTTTTAATATCTCAAACTTTTACTAAAATAACATCTGTTGCACTATTAATAAAAAATGTTTTTTTTCGATTTACTCTAATTTTACTATTAACTTAACCTAATTTAATTATAACTATTATTTTATTTTAATATTTTACTGATTTGGTATTATTGCATGAGTGTCGCCAAGTGAAAACCAGCAATTCTAAAAATAGATTATTATGAAATTCATAATTGAATTGCTGTTTTCACTTGTCGACACTTATATAGGAGAGCACAAAGTGCATAAAAGTGCTGTTTAGATTTATTTTTATTTTAAATTATATTTAATGATTTATATATACGGTACTTATTTTTAATAATATATATTTTTAATAATTGTTGTGTTAAAGTCTTAATTGGTAAGAATATGCTTAATTATAATTATTTTAAAAATTTATTATTTAATAATTTATAAGTTATATTTTTTTAACAATTAAATACTTTGTTAAATTATTAGCGAGTAAGTATAAACTTAATTTATTTTTTCAAAAGTATTGGTTGATAATTTATATGTAGGGAACCGCTATTCCACCATGGATTTTTGCTATTCGCACCGTGGTATGCAGAATTAATTAGAGTTAGGGTAATGCGGATTTTCATAATGTTAGTTGCGAATAGCAAAAATCCATAGCGTGAATAGTAATTATCTTTATTTCTTTATTTTTATTAATATATATATTATAATGAATGCTTTTGTTAAATTATTAGTCTGTAAGTTTAAGCTTAATTATAATTATTTTTAAAATTTTTGTTTAATAATTTATATATACTTTAATAATAAATACCTTGTTGAATTATTAGCGGGTTCGGGTAAGTATATTATTTTTAAAATTATTATTTTATAATTTATATAATGATATAGATCTTAATAAATACTTTATTAAATTATTAGTTGGTAAGTATAAGCTTAACTAAAATTATTATTAAAATTATTATTTAATAATTTATATCGGTTTATTTCTAATAATATATATTTTAATAAATATTTTCATTAAATTTAGCCTGTAAGTATAAGCTTAATTATAATTATTATTAAAATTATTATTTAATAATTTATATATTTTTATTTCTATTAATATATATTTTAATAAATATTTTTATTAAATTTAGCTCGTAAGTATAAGCTTAATTATAATTATTTTTAAAATTATTATTGATAATTATATATTTTTATTTCTATTAATAATATATTTTAATCAATGCTTTTGTTAAATTATTAGATGGTAAGTATAAGCTTAATTATATTTATTATCAAAACTATTATTTAATAATTTATATATTTTTTTTAAATTATTAGCGAGTAAGTTAATTATAACTATTTTTAAAATTATATTTGATACTTATAAATTTTTATTTAATAATATTTTTTTGCTAAATTATTAGTTGGTAAGTATATATAAGCTGAATAATAATTATAAATATAATTATTTATTAATTTACATATTTTTTATTTTGATAATATATATTTAATAAATAATTTTGTTAAATTATTAGTTGCCTCCCCCCCAATTAAGATTAAACAATTAGTATGCAGCATTGGTAAAATATAAACTTAATTATATATTATAGAATTATTATATATGTTTTATTTTTAATAATATATATTTTAACAAATGCTTTTGTTAAATTATTAGCAAGTACAAGCTTAATTATAATTGTTATTAAAATTGTTATTTAATAATTATAAATCTTTTTTTATTTAATAAGGTAATTAGGGTATTGTGGCCAGATTAAAGTTTTTTTTTAATAATCATATGGTGTAGGCAATGTTGAAAATTTGGTTTGAAATTTATGTTCTTATGAGAACATGTTTATTTAATTTAATGTTCTCAAAAATTTTTTATATTCTCAATTAAAAAAAAACTTTTCTCTTTCTCTCTTTCTTTCTCTTTCTCTTCCTCTCTTTCTCTCTCTTCTCTCTTTTTCTCTCTTTCTCTCTCTTTCTCTTTCTATTTCTCACTCACTCACTCTTTTTTACTCTTTTTTACTTTTATTTTCTTTCTCTTATTCTCTTTTCTTATACTTATACTTTTAGTTATTTTATTTTTATTTTTAATTAATATATTTAAAAATTATTAATAAAAGATATAATTTATTTAACAAACTATATAAACAAGCTAAATTATTTATAATAATAAAACTAGAAAAACAGATACTGTTAATGTCCAGAGCTAGGAATTTATTTTTGGCTATTGGCTAAAAATATAACCGATAAATTAGATAAATTGATAATCATCTAATCTAAAAATAAATGTGGACAAGATCATGCACAAAATCTGGTCTATTGCTATATCATAGATCATCTTCTACTACACTCCAGACAATTATAACTTCATATATATATTTTTTTAAAAATTAATATTTGAAGTTTTTTTATATATTGTTAAAGATATTATTGGCTTGGCTCAGCTTAATATTTAGTTTGTAAATGAGCTATTAATATCTCTCAAATGTTTAAATAAATAAGTAAATATAATATACTATTCTTTTTTACTATAGTGAATTTATAAATTCAAAAAAAATTCTTACTATAAAATTTTAAAATATAGTACTAAAGTTTAAAATCATAATAACTAAAGATTTGTTAAATAATTTTTTTATAAAAATTATTATTATTGTAAGTTTAGCTCTCTGAAATTTATGTTACTATATCAAAGTTTATATAATAAGGGCTATATTGCACCAAACTAGAAATAAATAAACCAATAAACAATATTATTTAAAATTTTTTATGATTCAAGAACAACTAAATTGTTCTCTATTTTAACTATCATAAACTACCATATAAAAGACCCAGGTCTCTTATACTTTACAAAAATTAAATCTAATATTAGATTCTAGGCCTAGTATATGATAAAGAGTTTGTCATATTAAAAAGAAAAATTTAAAAATTATGCATATTTTTTATTCATAGTAAGCAGCCTAAATACAGTATTTAAAAAGAACCACATTTGATTATTGTAGATTTTAAAATTCATATCCTTGTCTAGTATATAGGAGGTCTAATATCTGGGGTCTCGTATATAGCAGTTCACAGTACTAACAATTACCGTAAATATTTATAAGCTTAATAATTTTTGAACTGCTATATTAATAAAAATAATTTTTTTATTTATATATATATAGAGAGCATATTTTTTAACCTTAATGTTCTCAAAAAAAATTTAATAGAGAATATCTTAAATGTTGTAAATGTTCTCAGATTAAAAGTGATGTTGCATGAGAATATGAGAACATAAGATTTCAATACTGGGTGTAGTACACTTAAAAAATAGAAATGCTCTATTTTGAAATTTAAAATTTAATAATTTTAAAATTATTCAAATGATTAATTTTTGATATTTTATAATTTTCTAAATTTTAATTGGCTGTATATTTGTAATTTGATTGGATACTTAAAAAAAATGTTTTACTAAAAATAATTATATAAATTTATATTATTACAACTAAAATTACATGTTAATCTAATATTACTAAAGTTATAAAGTGTCCGTCCGCTTAAAGCAATCTGATTGGTCAATTTGGGACCCGTGATCATGATGATCATCCTTTGTTTTACGTCAGGTGATCTACATGTGGCCGTCCCTATTATCTGAGTTCAAAAAATCAACTGTCTGTCCACTTAAAGCAATCTGATTGGTCGAATTTGGGTACCGTGATCAGGATCATCATTTGTCTTATGCCAGGTGCCGTCCCTATTATCTGAGTTTGAAAAATCAAATACTGTATCCGGAATCTATTTTGCTGTGTTATATAATGTATTTTATTTATCCATTTGGGTCCCGTGATCATGATGATCGTCTTTGTCTTATGTCAGGTGATCTACATAGTTCAAAAAATCAAATATAATAACTGTCTGTCCGCTTAAAGCAATCTGATTGGTCAAATTTGGGTACCGTGATCAGGATCATCATTTGTCTTACGGCAGGTGCCATTCTAGTTCGAAAAATCAAATACTTTATCTGGAATCTATTTTGCCATGTTATATAAGTATACAAGATTGGGCAAAAATTGTAGAATAATGGTAATTTGGCAAATGATCGCATGCCGCTCTGCGGCAAGCGTAGCCAATCATTTGCCAAATTACTGTATTCGACAATTTGCCCAATATTGGTGTTAAAAAAAAAGAAAAAAAAGGATACTTATCTATTCTGACCTGTGTAATGAGGAGAAAATTTAAATATGATTGGTAGGGAGTTGTTGTGTTTACATCGTAGCACATGAAAAAATAACAAGAAGAAATCATTTTATGATCATATGAGTTTGCCGGATAACTACACCATTTCGGGCAAAATTAAAAATATAATTTGGGCCGGCAATATGAATTTGCCAACCTACAGGTTTCGAAAATATAGACAATTAGCAAACAAAATTTCTGTTAACTTTCCTTAATATTACATCAAATCTTTAAATTCTTATTGGTCAATCATGGGCATATTGATATAAATCGTTATTTTTGACTATATTGATAGATATTTTTGCCAAATCAAATTGATATTTTTTTGTGACTCTGTGTCCAGTATATTATTTGCAGCTGAAATCTAATTATTATTGGTGTAAATCATTAAGCCTGTTATTATTAAATTTTTTGCCACCTAAAAAATTTTAATATTTCTACGTTTTTTATTTATGTAAACACAATTTTATACTTATTCAGTATTTACTGTATTTTTTTTTGTATAATTACTATAGCACGGACGTAAGGACGTGCCTAACTACTAGTCTATAGTATAAAAGTTATAAAGTGTCCGTCCGCTTAAAGCATTCTGATTGGGTGAATCTGGGTACCGTGATCATGATGATCGTCCTTTGTCTTACATCAGGTGATCTACATGTGACCGTCCCTATTATTGAGTTCATAAAATCAAATATACGGAATCTATTTTGCCGTGTAAAAAAAATATAATTAAGAGTTCCAAAATTTATGAAATATAAAACTTGCTTTAAGATCCGCATGATAATCTATCTATATTATAAAAGTTATAACTGTCTGTCCGCTTAAAGCAATCTGATTGGTCGAATTTGAGTACCGTGATCAGAATCGTCATCAGGTGATCTAGCACAGTAACTAATCTATATCTATCTTCTAAAATTCGGTCAATTTCGGTACTTATGTAACCAATCGTATACGTAAGCAAGTTCAGAAGTGATAAACATATTGTATTCTTCTCATTTCAACAAAGTTCATTTACCCTAGATAGACAAGAATTGTAATTAAACTATTAATAAAAAATGACATGTATATAAATTGTAGGTAATATAAAAGATTAATGTATTCTAACACGCATATATAAAACAAGTGCAACACAACCATCGACGCGTACAATTCAATTTCAGTTATCGTGAACCGGTTCATTATTCATGAGTGCTGACTTATATTATTAAAAAAATAATATGTATTTGTTATAAAGATAAGTTCGAACTTTCGATTTTACCCCTTATTACTTACCAGATTAGGCTCTATAATATCATATACGATACGTAATCACAATAATAATATCACAAATTTATCACGAATTGAATCTAATAAATAATAAATAAGCTCGAAAACACCTGAAGTCACATTTTTTTCTCTTGGTATTATTCTATACATTTCAGGTTCATTTCGGATTTTTATCTGTGCACTTTTTTTTATTAATTTAATTTTATTTTATTTCTAAATAAATGCCTTCATATTACAGTACATATAATTTCATTTATCTTTTAATACCGTCGTTATTATTCTTACATATGGGATCTTTGCTAAAAGAAAAAGAACTCATTTTAGGACTATAATAGTCCTGAAAGCAAGAATTCCAATATGGTATGATTATCATGTGATTTACGATGTATCGAGTTATCTACATTATAATCCGAAAGTTGCTAAAAATATTTAAAAAATTGGTATACTAAAATCAAGATATACCATAGATAACTAAGGGTTGAAAACATTTAATCGTATAAAATTTTGCTTCTGCTTAGGTAGAATAATGTTAGTTAGGGTTTGAATGTGTTTTATTTGATTTTATGTTACATGACTTAAATTTTGATTTGACCAGATAGTGAAAATTTTTAAGGGGTGATGCTATGATGTTTGGATGACGTTGATCTTTTCGGAATGTATTAAAACCAGTTAGGTAAACCGTTAAACGAACGGATAATTTTTTTTAGGCAATTACAAATAAACTATAGTTGAAGTTAAAATAAGTATAAATAAGGTATCTACATCACTATGTCACGCAAAATCAGAATATACAATTAAAATTTTATTCATCTTTCACTTTTAACCAATTTTGTTGGCTAATTTTAGATCATGTAATCTCTGTTGATCTTATTAAACTCCTAAAAAGGAAACAGACTATAACTTAGTGCCAATCGTTCATTTTGAACTCCTAAAAAGGAAAAGACTATAACTTTGTGCCAATCGTTCTCATTTTTGAACTCCTAAAAAGGAAACAGACTATAACTTTGTGCCAATCGTTCTCATTTTGAACTCCTAAAAAAGAAATATCAATTATGATGCCAAGAAAAGTTTCTTACAAGATTTTTTTAATCTATTATTCGCCAATTATTTAAACGATAGACTTGAAAGTCCACAACCTCATTTTCTCTTTGCAGCACTCAAATTATTTTTATACATTTTAAGTTTATATAGTACATTTAATTTTATTATTTCAATCTTCACCTCTAATTATTCTAATTAAAAAAGATAACATATTACCTTTTCTTATTCATTTTATTTTTATTCCAATTAACTATTTATCAATATCGTCATTGATAATTTTACATTCATTTTGCCATGTGTTCATGACATATCAAATTACTATGGAGATGAAACAATTTGGCCCATATATTTAAGAAATATCATAGATAAGCAGATTGTCGTTAAGAGTTAAAATTATTTAGCAGCACAAAATTTCTTTATACTGTTAGTTTAAGCTAAATGATATTAAATCCAAGTGGGTTAAACTTAGGCGCATTAAACAATTAATTGTTAAAAAGAAAAAACTTTTTCTAGGCGGTTTCAATTTTTGATTGTAAAATATATATATAATTAAAATTAAATAAAAACTTTTAATAAAATGGGGTGTCCCAAGTTAAAAGGGCCCATTTTTACATTTTAAAAAAATTTTTTTTATTAGATTTATTAATAGATATGCACTCAGAGAAAAAAATTACTATAAGGCACAAGAACGAATTACATAATAAAAAATCGGTGAAATGCTAAAAACCAAAAAGCTAAGCTAATCTAAAAATAGAAAAGATCGATTTCTAGATCGACAAAAAGCTAATGGAATATTCTATTTAATATTCTAGAAATGTAGATCTTCAACTTTAATTACCGTCATCGTTTTCTTCGTTTAACGTTAGTTCTTTATTTAATAGTGGGTTTTCTAAGCCTAAAACTATATTTTCTTCGTCATTTCGTGGTGTCCCCGGCGATTTTTATTTATTTTGAACTCATGATTCTCCCGGGTTTTGGTGTTTGACTTGAACTGGTATAAGGATAAGTACCAGTCCAAGTTTCTATTTCTTGTTTTTTGTTTCTTTTCTCTTACTAACAGTTCTTTCACTTTTAGGTTTGTTCTTTGGGTCATAAAATGGCATGTAATGGCGTCAGTGGTTCTTTGTGGACTCTTGTGATTCTCCTCAAAGAACCACTGGTGATTCTTAGACTTTTGATTCTCCCGGTGTAGACTCTTTCGGTTATCCTGGTGGTGGACTCTTTCGATTCTCCCCGTGGCGGTGGCTCTGGATTCTTTTGATTCTCCCGGGTTTTGGTGATTATATGAACTGGTATAAAGATAAGTACCAGTTCAAATTTTCTATTTCTTTTTTGTTTCTGTTCTGTGTTAACATTTTTTTCTCTTTTAGGTTGCTCTTTACTTCGGGACATGCAATGGCGTGCGATTAGAACAGCTGGTGGTTCTTTGTGAACTCTTTTGATTTTCCCGGAGAATCAAAAGAGTCCACAAAGAACCACCAGTGATTCTTAGACTCTTGATTCTCTCGGTGTTGGACTCTTTTCAATTATCCCGGTGGTGGACTCTTTCGATTCTCCTGGCGGTGGACTCTTTCGATTCTCCTGGTGGTGGACTTTTTCGATTGTCCCGGTGGTTCTGGACTCTTTTGATTCTCCCAGGTTTTGGTGATTACTTGAACTGGTATAAAGATAAGTACCAGTCCAAATTTTCTATTTCTTTTTTGTTTCTTTTCTACTGTTAACATTTTTTTTCTTTTTTAGGTTTGCTCTTTATTTCGGAACATGAAATGGCATACGATTTAGAACATGTAATGGTGCCAGTGGTTCTTTGTGGACTTCAGGAGAATCAAAGAGTCCACAAAGAACCACTGGTGATTTTTAGACTCTTGATTCTCCTGGTGTTAGACCTTTCGATTCTCCCAGTAGACTCTTTCGATTATCCCGGTGGTGGACTCTTTCGTGGTGGACTTATTAGATTATCCCAGTGGTTCTAGACTCTTTTGATTCTCCCGAATTTTGGTGATTACTTGAACTGATATAAAAATAAGTACCAGTCCAAGTTTTCTATTTCTTTTCTGTTTCTTTTCTATTGCTAATATTTTTTTTATCTTTTAGGTTTGCTTTTTACTTTGAGATGTGAAATGGCATGCAATTTAGAACATGTAATGGCGCTGGTGGTTCTTTGTGGACTCTTTTGATTCTCCTAGAGAATCAAAAGAGTCCATAAAGAACCACCAGTGATTCTTAGAACTCTTTTGGTTCTCCCAGTGGTGGACTCTTTCTGGTGGATTTTTTCGATTATCTCAGTGGTTCTTCGTGGACTCTTTTGATTCTCCTAGAGAATCAAAAGAGTCCACAAAGAACCACCAGTGATTTTTAGAACTCTTTTGATTCTCCAGTGGTGGACTCTTTCGATTATCCCGGTGGTGGACTTTTTCAATTATTTCGGTGGTTCCGGACTCTTTTGATTTTCCCGGGTTTTGGTGATTACTTGAACTGGTATAAAGATAAGCACCAGTCCAAGTTTTCTATTTCTTTTTTTGTTTCTCTTCTATTACTAGCATTTTTTCTCTTTTAGGTTTGCTTTTTAAGGTTTGCACTTTACTTTGGGACGTGAAATAGCAATATTTTAGAACATGTAATGGCTTGGTGGTTCTTTGTGGACTCTTTTGATTCTTCTGGAGAATCAAAAGAGTCCACAAAGAACCACTGGTGATTCTTGGACCCTTGATTCTCTTGGTGGTGGACTCTTTTGATTATCCTGGTAGTGGACTTTTTCAATTATCCTAGTGGTTCTGGACAAAGTTGCGAAACAAACCTACTCGAAAGGGTTCTAATCCGAAACTAGTTTCAAAAAAATTGAAACTCCGAAACCTGAAACCCTGAACACCAAAAACTACCCAAACCTCCATATACATTTATTGCATTAATGTATTATATATCTCTTTCAATTATACATCAAATGTACTGATATATACTATGTATCTCTTCAATATACATCAATCGCACTGATGTATGTTATATGCTTCCTTAAAGAATTCGATAAAATTTGAATATCCAGTGCTATTTGGGCCGGAATGCATCCAACAATTTATTGCATGCGTGCTGTCCATTTTGTTGTTATGATTCACAAGTACAACATGAAAGGCATAATTCCGGAGTTTATATTCTGACAATCAAGGTTGCTTTTGCAAGTATCAGTTTTTTTTTTTTACTTACTACGTAAAAACTGAATACAATATCAAGTAATAATAAGTAATAGTCTACTAATGATCGAATTGATAAGTTACTGCAGAATTAAATAAATTGTCGGCATCAAATACTTATCGATTCTTCATTGGCAATTTTTTCTATTGCTCTAGAATTTTGAAATCAGTTGTAATAATGGTATGATATTAAAATAAAGTTGACCAGCCTTAAAAAAAAACCCTGAACAAACGAGACAGTGAAAAAAATTGCCAAAGACATAATTAAAAACTTATCTATATAATGTTATAATATATTCAAAAATAATTTTACATTTTGAGTTCTATTTCATTAAAAATGAGTAAACTTTATAATAAATTTTAAAAGTTTCAATATTATATTTTTGTGTTTCAGATTATAGTTTGGGGTTTCGGATTATAGTTTTGGGGTTTCGAATGAGGTTTCAGGTGAAGTTTTGAGTTTTGGATAAGGTTTCGAATGCTATAATCCGAAACCTGAAACTTTTGGAATTGGCATAAAAGGGTTTCAATGCCAACTTTGTTCTGGACTCTTTTGATTCTCCCTGGCTTTGATGATTACTTGAAATGGGATAAAGATAAATACCAGCCCAATTCTTTTTTTGTTTCTTTTTCTTACTAACATTATTTTCTCTTTTAAGTTTGCTCTTTACTTCGAGACGTGAAATAGCATGATTTAGAACATGTAATGGTGCTGGTGCTTTTTTTGGACTCTTTTGATTCCCTTGGAGAATCATAAAAGTCCACAAAGAATTACCAGTAATTTTTGAACTCTGATTTTCCCAGTAGTGGACTCTTTTGATCCTCCTGGTGATGGACTTTTTTGATTCTCCTGGTTGTAGACTCTTTTGATTGTCCTAGTGATTCTTTTCTAAAGTTTTAATTTTCCTTGTATGTGTAACTTTTCTAATTCTTCTAGTGTTTTTTTTTTATTTTTTTTGATTTTTCCAGTAACTTTCTTGATTTTTTTGATTTTTTTGAACTCTTGATCCTTCTAATAGTTTGTAAATTTTTTTTGATTTTCCCAGTAGTTTTTTGTAGATTTTTGATGTTCTCTGTAGTGTTTTCTGATTCTTTTAGTTTTTTTTAAAGTTTTTTAATTAATTTTGTCAATTTTATTAGTATTTTTTTTTTACTTTATGTTTTTTTTGGGGGTTTTTTTTAAATTAATATATTAGTATTTATATTAGATAATTTCTATTTGTACACTAAGTATATATATATAGATAATAAGAAAGCTAATTAAATTACATGGTTAGATATAACAAAATTATTGCTTTCTTAAAAAATTTTTTTATAATTTAAAATTTTGTTTTTGGAACCATCTTTTGGATTGTAATAAAAAAATTTTTTTGTGAAATTTTGAAATAAACTGTTTTTCACTATTATTTCAAGTCTACTCTTATTCTAATCTTAAATAGTATTCAATTTTGTTTTACATAAATTATTTTAATCTATATATTTATTAGATTTGCAAATTAATATCTGTGTAGGCACTATATGTAAGCTAAGAAATTTTCTTATTAATTTTATTTTAAATATTGAAAGATTATTAACATTATTATAAAATTTATTTTATTTGGATTTTGGTTTAATAATAGTAGGCATTGGACACAAATCATCTTTTTTGCTAGGATTTTGTATATGATTTCTTATTTGTTCATATAAATACCATTGTCGTTCTGCACTAAGACCAGGTAATTTTTTTTCAACTAATTGATTTAAATTATTATTTTGTTTAGTTTTTGCTATTTGTATTAATGTTTTTTCTCCATAAGATGATGTACTAATTTTAACATTTCCTTGATCTAACTTATTAAATTCAAAATAATGTTGTTTTAAAATATTTGGTATTGTTGTAAATTGTTGTTTTAACCAATTTGTCCATTCATAAAAATGTACAATTTGATTTTTTTTATCATCAAATACTGTTTGTGCAATGTTATATCCACCAGGCGTTGAATTTTGAACTACTTTAACTAAATCATCAAGATTATCTACTTCAGATTTTCTTAAAAGTAATTTTATAAGTCCAAAGAATCCATCTGGACTAAATTTAGTATGTCCTGCAACCATAAAACAATAAGTTATACTATCATGTAATCCAGTTAAAACTCTCCAAGCTAAATATGCTATCATAGCATTGTTCTTATTTTGTCCTGAGCAATTATCTGCATGAATTACTAAATTTTTTTCTCCCAAACCATGTAATTCAAAATAATTATGAACTAAAGAAATAACTGCATCTGCACCTTTACCAACTAATTCATTCTCTTTAATCAAATAGTTTACCTAAAAAATTATTTTATAATATATAATTTAAATATTTATAAAATATAATTTAATTTTAATATTAATAATAAAATACTTTACTTGACGTGGAAATGCATTATCACATATTCCAAATAAATGAACTTTATATAAAGATTTAAAATAAACTTCACTCTAATAAAAATATAATTTAATAAATAATTTATTATTAATTTATAATAAAAATTACTCACTTCTTGTTGAGATGAATATGGTAATTGAATTTGTTGTGCATAATTTCAAGATAAATAAACTGTAATATCTAATGAATTAGGTTTTCCTGGACGCACTAAATTATTAATTCCAATATTTTGAATATCTTTATAAGCTATATTAATTTGTTGTCTAAAAATTTTAATATAATAAAAAATTAAAAATTTAATATTTAAAAAATTAAAAATTAAAAATATTTACTTGTAATTTTCACGTTCTTTATGTGCCCATTTAATATGCTAATGCCATTCTAATACTTTTGCTTCTTTTTCTTCTACTGACCAATAATTTGCATTAAATCTCATATCTTTACATTTTAAACATAAATCACTACATGGAGTTAATTTTTTAATATGTGGTAAAAACTTTTTCCAAATTTTACTAAATGTTGATAAGCTAACTCCAAATTGGTCATTATTTTTTATTGCATCAATATATTGTATATATAAAGATGAATAAGTAACATCTGCTGGTAAATATATTATTGCACATGTATTATCACGAAAATTTCGTCCTATTTAAAAATTTATATTAAAAAAATTAAAAATAAAAATATTTAATTAAAAACTTACCTGGTGATGGTAAACCATTTTGTTTTGCAAAATTTCCTATAAAAGTAATTACTTTCATTACAATTTCAAATGATAGTGCATTATTACTAATTTTATTAGTTTTTGAATTTTTACGTAAATTTATATCATTTTCTACAAAATGTTCTCTTAAGTTTTTTCATCTTTTTTCTCCAAGTCTATAAATTATTCTAAAAGCATTTAAACAAATTGACTTTCCTTCAAAAATATACTCAGTAGAAAGTTTAGATTTTTTAGAATTTCTAACTATTTCAGGTCGTTTAGTAGCAGATATAATACCTAATAAATATATATCTTGATAAGGTTCTTAAAATTTAAATATCGAGATAATGCTACAGAATATTCACATTGAGTTTGTAAACAATTTTTTTACAACAACCTTTGTTAAAAGATTCTTTAAATTCATTATTTTGTAATAAATTTATTTCATCTTCTAATTCTTGATTATCATTATCTTGTTTATCAAATAAATCTATTGTTTTGTAATATAACATTTTGAACTTAGAAAGCTCAAATTCAGTCCAAATCTCATTATCTAAAAGAGGATTTTCTATAGATTCTAAATTTTCTAAATTTTCAGATGAAGATAAATTATTATTTTCAAGAACTAAAAATTGAAATTGCAAATTTGAAAGATCTGTTTGCAATTGAGTATTTTCTGTATGAGTTTCTTCAAAAATACTTTTGTTTAAAGAAAAGCTAGACATGTTTAAAAAATAAAATTTAAAAAGATTTTTTAATAAAATTAAATAAATTTATTTTATATATATTTTAAATACAATACAGATTATGTCTATTGTAATAAATCTATATAAAAATCATATGCAAATTTATTACAATAAATAAACTTTTTTTAAACAATGAATAAAATTTATATTATTATTATTAAATTTGGCTAAATAAATAGTCATTGTTCAAAAGTTTTATAAATAGGGCCTGTGGGTCTTTAATATAGTGATTGTGCTGACAGGTCATCTGTTCCAATTTGAGTTAGAGGGGACAACAACTGTCAAAACGATGATTGTGAATCAATTATGTACTAACAAATATATAAATTCTTGATACTTATGATCCATAACTGAAGACAGTTCTTACAAATAAGGGCATGATAATCAGAGGATTGGGTAAATCAGTTATAACTTCCAAATAGAATAGCCCTGATGAAATTCTGGGTTGATTCAAGACACTACGGGTAATAAGAAACTGCAGACCCCGAGATTAGGGTCCTATACCATGGGACTAGGGACCCGGGATATCACTAAGGTAATAGACATGGCACAGAGAAGCTGGGGAACACCATAGGTGACGAAATAGCAAAGAAGTGTGTTAACCATCGAAGGCCTTCAGGATGCGGAATGAGGTAAAAAAAAAATAGAAAAAATAGAAAAAATAAAGTATAATTATATGTATATTCATACATACAATCTGTAGCAAGAGAGAGCAATGCATATTCAGGAAATTCAGTTTTATAACTGTTTTAATAAATGAAATCAAAGTAAAAATTTATACATTACATTTTATTTAAAAGTTTTTACATATAAAAATTATTACAAAATATAGATCGAAAAGAAAACCAGAATGAACATGAATCAGATAAAATTATTGAAATGATAAATTTAATGATTAAAGAATCTTTAGCTTGTTCATCAATATTAAATATTATAAAACGCCCAGAAAAATCACGAGGAAAATCTAAAGTCCAGAAAAAATCACCAGGAGAATCAAAAGAGTTCACAACCAAAGATCCACTGAAAGAATCGAAAGAATTTACAAATATTTACTGAGAATTAAAAAAGTCCACCACCAGGAGAATCAAAAGTTCAAGAATTACTGGTGGTTCTTTGTAGACTCTTTTGATTCTCCGGAGAATCAAAAGAGTCCACAAAGAACTACCAGCGCCATTACATGTTCTAAATCACGTTATTTCACATCCCGAAGTAAAGAGCAAACCTAAAGAGAAAAAAATGTTAGCAATAGAAAAGAAACAAAAAAGCAATAGAAAACTTGGACTGGTACTTATCTTTATACTAGTTCAAGTAATTACTAAAACCCGGGGAAATCAAAAGAGTTGAGAACCACTGGGATAATCGAAAAAGTCCACCACCAGGAGAATCGAAAGAGTTCACAAAGAACTACCAAGCCATTACAGGTTTTAAGTCGCATACCATTTCATATTCCGAAGTAAAGAGCAAACCTAAAAGAGAAAAAAATGTTAAAAATAGAAAAGAAACAAAAAAGAAATAGAAAATTTGGACTGGTAATTATCTTTATACCAGTTCAAGTAATCACCAAAACCTGGGAGAATCAAAAGAGTCCAGAACCACTTGAACAATCGAAAAAGTCCACCACTAGGAGAATCGAAAGAGTCCACCACCGGGATAATCAAAAAGAGTCCAACACTGAGAGAATCAAAAGTCTAAGAATCACTGGTGGTTCTTTGTGGACTCTTTTAATTCTCCGAGAGAATCAAAAGAGTCCACAAAGAACCACCAGCTGTTCTAATTGCACGCCATTGCACATCCCGAAGTAAAGAGCAACCTAAAAGAGAAAAAAAAGTTAGCAATAGAACAGAAACAAAAAAGAAATAGAAACTCCACTAGTTTTGCAGCCCACCAGCGAAGTAATGTTTTACAACTGATATCGACAAATCCTCCACAGTTATCGGCAATTGCCCCTGTTGTATAATCAGTGGTGTTCGGTCTTTCGAGCTAAAAAAAATACTACACCTTTTTTTCGGAATACAGAATTTTTATGACAAGAAGGACACACACTCCATGCTAAATTAAAATGCCATCACCAATTATTCCGAATAATAAGAACGAAGCAAATATTCAGTCCCAAAGGTTTGGTTGTTTTTTTTGAAAATTTGAACTGGTACTTATCTTTATACCAGTTCATATAATCACCAATATTCGGAAGAATCAAAAGAATCCAGAACCACCGCCACGTAGAGAATTGAAAGAGTCCACCACCAGGTTAATCGAAAGAGTTCACCACCAGGATAATTGAAAGAGTCCACCGGGAGAATCAAAAAAGTCCGACACCAAAAGAATTAAGAGTCTAAGAATCACCGGTGGTTCTTTGTGGACTCCTTTGATTCTCCGGGAGAATCAAAGGAGTCCACAAAAAACCACCAAGCCATTAATTGCACGCCATTTCATGTCCTGAAATAAAGAGCAAACCTAAGAGAAAAAAAATGTTAGCACAAAAAAGAAACAAAAAGAAATAAAAACTTGGACTAGTACTTATCTTTATACTAGTTCAAGTAATCACCAAAACCCAGGAGAATCAAAAGAGTTCAGAACCACTGGGGTAATCGAAAAAGTCCACTGCCGGGATAACCGAAAGAGTCTACACCGGGAGAATCAAGAGTCTAAGAATCACTGGTGGTTCTTTATGAACTCTTTTGATTCTCCAGGAGAATCACAAGAGTCCACAAAGAACCACTGACGCCATTACATGTTCTAAAATGTGCCATTTTACGTCCCAAAGAGCAAACCTAAAAATAAAAGAAATGTTAGTAAGAAAAAAGAAACCAAAAACAAGAAGAACTAGAAACTTGGATTGGTACTTATCCTTATACCAGCTCAAGCAATCAAAAACCTGGGAGAATCAAAAAAGCCCAACCTAAAAATCGACAGGGGACCTCAAAAGACACCAAGAAATCAAAATCTATCATTAGACTTGTAAAACCACTATTAAATAAATAAACCAACGTTAAACTTTGCTAAAATGAAGCCAACTTAAATGTAATTGGTCAATTATTTAGATGATCTAAAATTTCTTAGAACAATGGAATTCTATTTTTAGTTCATATTTTTGGTTGATCACGTGTTGATCAGTGTTTTTGAAACCTGATTTACTCGAAATTGTTTATATGTAAAAATGGGCCCTTTTAACTTACGACACCCCAAATAATCTAAAAAAAATACGAATAAAAAAATTAATTTAAGCATGTAGTACTCTAAAGTTTTAATGTCTGTCTGTCACATTTAAACAATTTGATTGGTCGAATTTGGGTACCGTGATCAGGATCATCAGTTGATCTACATCAGGTGATCTACATATTATATACTTCGATTAACTTTAGTAATAGTTTATATGCCACCAACTACACAATCAGTACGAATGATCTAATCTTATCACGTTCCTAAAAACTGCACTACCATTTGCTGCGTGGATCAAATGTTTATAATTAATAAATCAACGTTAATAGTTAAGATTTTTATGTCTATAATTTTTTTTGTATAATTACTTTAGCACGGACGAAAGGACATGCCTAACTACTAATATTTATTAAAATCTCCTATTCTTTATATAAAATAAAAAACTACTTAATTATTTTTTGATATGTTCTATTTTGAATTATTTATATAAAATTACAGAATTTTAAACTTCAATAACTTGATAACAAATAATTTTCTAAAAAAAATTAAGGCTACTATTTTGTAGTAAATTGATTTAGTATTAAAATAATAGCTTTTTTTGTTTGTATCTTTTTTGTATTATAAGTTATTAGCTTTTAAAAACCAGCTATTTTATTGTCATTTCTAAGTGTTTTGCATTATATAAATTTTTATGCAGCAATTATTATTTAAACTAAATTTAATAAAGAATAAAATTTAGTAAAAAAATCTTTATACTGATTATTTTTTAAATATAAATCATTAGTATTCAAAGAGTATATAAAAATTGAATTTTAAAAAGGAGGAAGTATTGTGACCAATTATTTGATAGTAAATAACTTTTGATCTAATAATCCATTTTGGATAAATTTACTACCAAAATAATCATCTTGATAAGACAATTTTAACAAGTATACTTTGTAAAGAAGATAGAGGTATTATGGTGAAGTTAACAATATTTTGATTGTATCTTAGCTGAAGTTAAATAATTTAGTATTTTTTGATTCATCTCATTAGGCTAAATCAATTGATACCAAAATTATTTAATTCTGGTTATTAATTCTAAAAATATTCAGATTTAAAGTTTTATTAAAAATATATAAATTTTTTTTGCATGAGGAGGCATTGTAGTAAATTATTAAAATTTTGTGACTCTATAGCAGTGTCTGAAATTGGGTTGTAGAGTCTGCGAACTGCAACAAATTTTAAATTTTTGCAACCAAATCTGAAGTACATATGCGAATTCCGCACATAAATTTGTAAATTTTACTTATAAATTTTGATTAAATGCTTATACGTGCAACTAAATTTTTATAAATTTTTATAATTCGCAACTATATTTTTTTATTTAGCTGCGGCCCGCAACTAATTTAAAAATTGAATTTCAAACACTGCTCTATAGTCAGAATCCAATGATTTTTATATTATTTAATTCTTCTTGATGAGAGAAATCTAATAATATAAAAATTATTGGATTCTAATTATGGGATCATAAGATATCAATGATTCACTACAAAATCCTTTTACTATAGTATTTTATATATCTAAATAGTTTAATTATATATATTCCATAAACTAGTGATCCAAATTGGGCAATTCTTATATCAATTGATTGATTTCTCTCATCAAGAAAAATTGATTGATATAAAAATTGTTCAATTTGAACTACTGAGTCACAAAGCTAATTATATATTAATGAATTTAAAAAATATTACTTTGATATTTTATGATTTAGATTTCTGAATCAAATAAAATTTATACCATTTGATTCCTCTTGATAAGAAGATTCAAATGGTATAAATTTATTCAATTCCAATTATGGGCCGGTGCAAAAAGATTTGTATCTCAAAAAATTTTATAATTTTGGCACTAAGAAAAAATTTTTTTTCTTGATTAATTATTAAAAATTTTTTAGCATCAAATAAAATAGGGTTTAATTTAACTTATTATATTATTTTTATTGTTTTAATACTGTTTTATTTTAATAATTAAGCATGTACAATTCACTGTATTTAAAAAAAAACCCCAAATTTTTTTTTAAAAAAAAATATTTTAATTAATTTCGCAACCAATATGCAGTTCTATGAGCTTGTACTATGCAAATGCATTAATGTGCATATGATAAAGATATGGTTAAAGTTTGAGCAAAATTGAATCACTGGTTGTAAATAAATTAAGCTTTAAAGTGAAATAATTTGATTCTTTTTACTATATATGCATATATATAAATTAGTAAATTATATAGTAAATATTTTAAAAAAAGTTACTATTAATAAATGTCGCGGCTGAAGCTAGAAATGGCTAAAGCTAGAAATTAGAGGTCTTGATTTAAAACTATAAGCCCTGCTAAAATCCAACTAACTCTTTTATTATAAACCCTAACCCTAAATTCTAATCTAACTATAAAAAAAAATCGTACAAAATGCATTCCAAAATTTTTTGTAAATTTCATATTAAAATATTTAAAATTTCCAGCTTTAGCCACGACAATAAATTTTTTATTTTATCAAAAAAAATAATCAAAAAAATTTTATTTTTATCAATCCAGTAACCTAATAAGTATATTAAATTAAAAAAATTAAAAATTAATTTGTACAAAAAATATTTTAATCAGAGCTATTTGAGGTACAAATCTTTTTGCACTGGCCCATACAGGATTATGAGATAGTACAATTTGCTACAATATTTAATTTGTCACAATACTACATCTTCCTTATGTAAAATTTTGCAGATTTGCTAATATAATTTTTTTAAATAAAACAAATCTAGATTGATTGTAGAATTTTGTAATTGGATTTTAATAATTTTGTACTTTTTAAAAATGTTTTATCAAGATAGTCATTTTAGTAAAAAAATTATTCAAAACAAACCAATTAATTAAAAACAATTTATTATTAAATATTTTTAATTTTAATTATTTAAAGAATTTAATAATTTTGCACATGTGCACTATAGCATACCTCATATAATGTAATATAAAATCAAAACAACCAAAATAACCTGTTTTTTTGGTTAGAGGGCTTCCAAAAATTAGCTAATTTTTTTTACTATGAGCCTACCTCACCCCTACCCTACCCACCCTACCTGATACCCCAATTAGCCAATCAGATTTTACAATTATTAAAAAGTTAGATATAGTATTTAATAGTAAATAACTTTTGATTTACTGAGCCAATTTCGATGATTTAACTACCAAAATGATTAGCTCAATAAGAGAATTCTAGCAAGCCCAAAATCATTAAAATCTAATAACTGGATCCTAAGATCAGAATAGCTTTGTGTTACTATAGAAGTTTTATAATTTATTAAAGAATTATAAACCATTTATAGTAACACAAATTTATTCCAATCTCTGGATCCTGTAATTGGATTTTTATTATTTTAGGCTTGCTAGAATCCTCTCATTGAGCTGATCATTTTGGTAGTTGAATTATCAAAATTTGCCTAGTAGATCAAAAGTTATTAACAATTAAAAATTAATTTTCAATTGTTAATAACTTTTGATCTACTGGGCCAATTTCGATGATTTAACTACCAAA
>QKWP01001905.1:73882-100517 GCA_003550325.1 Gigaspora rosea
AAAAAATCTAAAGAAAAATTTTAATAGTAAAAATGCCAATACAAGAACTTTAAACATTTATTATATTAAAGTTTTCTAATGATTTTAAAAAAAATTTATAACAAAGTTACTAAAACAAAACTCAAAGAATATTTTTTACTTAGAAAAGATATGACTAAAATCAATATTTAAAATTTTATTAAAAATTTTAAAATACGCAGGCAAATTTGCCTGTGTTACAATCTAAGGGATAGTAAAACTTTTATTATACTAAAGTTTTTTAATATATTTAAAAAATTTTTTTAAAAAGTTAATAAGGCTATATAAAATTATTTTATTGTTTCTTATAATAAAAAATTTATAATTTAATCTGACTATCCAATTTTTAATTAATAAACTTTAAAAATTTTATAAATTAAAAATTTTAAAAATAATTTAAAAAATCAAGACCTGGTAATTTACAATAAACTTTTATAGTATTAAAACTAAACTTTAATTCTCTAAATTGATTCATTAATCTAATCTAATACAGATTTAGTTAAATTTAACAGAATCCAAGTTGTCTATCAAAAATAAAATTAAAATATAAACTCTAATGATATCAATATATGAGAATTATTTAAAGCTAGATAGTAATTTATATATATTATGCAATTTTAATTTACAAATTTGTTAGTAATAATTTAAAAACTAACTAATTCGAAGACCCTGGGTCGGATAGTGCAGTGGTTAGCGCTTCGGGGTCACATTTGCAAGGTTGCCGGTTCGAGTCTAGTGGATGACAAAAACTGTTGGGACCACGAATGGCCAGGATCTACATTGAGGCTTTACACTTCTTCTCTATCTACGGGCATGGTACTATAGTGATAAAAGCTGCGTGACATAGCCACGAAGGTCATGCGGCATCCAGAAAAGGAAAGAAAATCTGACAAGAAACGTTGTAAACATAAGAGATATCCACTATAAAAGGAAACCGAGAAATGTGTAAGGGGTACCTGACGATATCGCACCGACCGAAAATGGAAAGTGCTCCCGGGGCGTGGGAAAAATGGCCAACCTATATAGCGCACTGGCGGACATTGACGACCTTAAAGCTACCTAAGATCCGCGAGGTACGGGGCACCAGGGTGTGGTGGGCTGGCTGGATCCCCCGGGAAAACGGACGATAGGAGGGAGGTATAGGATTATTAGGATAGAAACCCCTGATATAAAAAAATGTAACATATGAACTTTGAAATTTGAATAAAGAGCGCCACTCGTGCCCCTAGCAATAGAACTAGAGTTTAATAAAAAAAAAAAAACTAACTAATTTTGAATAATCTTTATATAGTATTATTGTAAATAACTAAATAAAATATCTTAGTAAATCTGTTGAATACTATACTCAAGTAAAAATCCAAAATCTTTAATAAAATACAGTTCTTTTAAAATTCAATTCTATTAAAATTATGTATTTCTAATTATATAAATAAACTTAGTCATATACAGTACTATATCTATCAAAGAATTTTAAAAAATTAGTGGGATGAATAAACCCTGGTTTTGTATTTAGTAATTTACAGAAATTAAACTTCAAATATAGTTATATTATATACAGTTGCCTCTCTCTAATCTGAATCTCTCTAGTCTGAACATTATTAAACTTTCTCTAAACTGAACAAAATCTTCTAGAATATTTGTATATTTTATTCTAGAATTCAGAATAGCCATATTAACTTTTTGAGAACTAAACTTCTTCAAGTTTTCACATAGTAAAAATTAATAGTCTTAGCAGTTTGGACTAGAGAAGTTGACTGTATCACTTTAATTTTTACAAATCAAGTATGTTATTTACTTTAAAATAGTTTTATTTAAGGTCTTAAGATATTGTAAATTGAATATATAAAACATAAAAATTAAAGTAGATATTAATAAAAAAAAAAATAATACAAAAAAACAAAATAATAACAGAAGATTAGCCTATTCAATTGTTCAAAATCTAGTATAAAATCTTATTAGTTGCTATAACAAAAACTAAAATTCTTTAAGTAGTTATACAGGCAAATTTGTTTGAAATTTTATGATTGATCTGTAATTAAATTACAAATTCATTAGCAAATTTATAATAGTATAATCTTAAAATCTCATGAACCATAATAACTGTAATATAAGCAAAATTTTTTGTAATACAGTATATTTTAAAATATTTTGAAATATCAAATTTTCAAAATATTTTAAAGTAGATTCTAAATATTTTGAAAATAGTTTTGAAATATTTCAAAATATTTTAGAACTAGAAAACCAAGCTGAATCAGTAGATTTGTAACCTGGATTATGCATTGGACTAATTTTTTGAAATAGTTCAATAATGTTCAAATTCTGTACTACAAGATCAGATCAAATCTTTTGTTTATAATTAGATCTTCTATTTTTTTTTTTTTGCTTTTTGTTTTTGTTTTGTTTTTGTTTTTGTTTTTATTATTTTTATTTTAGCACTTTACAAAAACACCTTTGCAAAAAAACAAACAACTTTTCAAAACCTTGTACAAACCAACCCAAACTTCTGACACTCTGCAAGAACACACAACAGGTTTCTCTAGCAATTTCTAAATTTTCAAGAACACTTCTTTAAAGAAATAATTAAAACTTTATTTATTTTTTTTGTTTGATATAATTTGAATTTGTTTTTTGTTTTTTGTTTTTTTTTTTTTTTTTAAATTTGTTTTATTAATTTACTTTATTCTGGCACTTTGCAAGAAAAGAATTCTTACTTCCTGGCACTTTACAAGAAAACTAATCCAGACTTTTTAGCACTTCATAACTTTTTTAGCATTTTGCAAGAACATTAACCCAGCTTTTGAAATTTTTAAATTTGCAAGAACACAAACACTACACAAACTTTTACTTCTAAAAAATAAAAATTTAGGCTTTGTTTATTTTTTTTTATTTAGTTTGCTTATGTTTTTTGTTTGTTTGTTTGTTTTTTTTTTACTTATTTTTTAATTTTTATTTTATTTTATTTATTTCTGACTTATTCAATACTTTGTGACTTTTAGAGCACTTTACAAGAACACTAACTTTAACTTCTCTGCACTTTGCTAGATTTTTCTGACAATTTGTAAGAACACTAACACTTTTAAGAAATATTTTATTTTTTGTCACTTCTTTACTATTTTAGAAAATATTTAGAAAAAAAGTAAAACAAAAATTATACCAAAACAAAAAAAAATAAATGAAGTAAAAACAATAGTTAAAACAAAGAAGCAAAGATAATAGCTAATTGCATAGTAAGTGAAAATAAGTGTATAGGCTAGTTTTTTGTATATACAGTAGTAATAGAATTAGATATAACGAAATGCGAAAGTAGTTTATTATAAAAATAATACTATATAATAATGTAATATATAATAAAATATATAATATTAATTAAAAATATATATTTAATAAATATAAATACAATGTATAATAATAAAAATAAAAAAATATAAAATTTTATATTAAATTTTGAAAACTTGCAAAATATTGCAAAAATCTGTAAAAAAGCATAATTATATAAATATATAGGTACTGCTATTTACACTATGGTTTTTGCTATTTGCACTATGGATTTTGTGTAACCTTAGATTATTGATCACCTTTTTCTATTTGCACTATGGTAATATATGTTGTACCAATAAAAACTTCTCTTTTTTTGTAAATTAATACTATGTAAACAAGATTTTTCACAATTTTCATGTAACCTTGAACTTTTTAATGTTGCACTAATAAAAACTCACCTTTTTTTGTAGATTAACCATTACTCGTGCTATTAATATCGCGTAATATCATACAAATCTTAATTTGGTAACCTAATCTAATCTAATTTTACAATACGGGCTAACACTAACCCTAATGTCATAATGTAGGCCAACCCTTATTCTAATTTTTTAAGGCCTTAACATAATGCGGGCCAGAGGTTCGCAATTTTACGTAACCTTGGGCTATTTTCATGTTGCACCAATAAAAACTCATCTTTTTTTGTAGATTAACAGTTATTCGCGGCATTAATGTTATATAATATTGTACAAGTCTTATTTTAGTAATTTAATCTAGTAGGCCTGCTAATCTAATTTTATAATGCGGTCAACCCTAACCCTAATTTTATAATGCGAGCCAACTCTTACCCTAATTTTTTAAGGCCTTAACATAATGCGGGCAGAGTTTCGCAATTTTGTGTAATCTTGAACTATTTTCATGTTGTACCAATAAAAACTCGACATTTTGTAGATTAACAATATATAGGAGTACAAAATAAGATTTTTCAAATGTTTGTGTAACTATACTATGGTGCAAATAGAAAAGGTTGATTAATGATCTAATGTTACACAAAAACCATAGTGCAAATAGCAAAAACCATGGTGTAAGTATATGTTATTGTCCATTTCGCGGATAATAACTGATTTATTCCCAGGTTCTTATTATTCTTATACTATTTCTTCAAAGAAAAGTTGTGTATTTCATAAAGTTTAGCTTACTACAAACCACAAACCATCTTTCGTTTTTTTCTCTTTCTTTTCTCTCCCTCTATTTTTCTTTTTTTAGTCAGCGACTTTTACTCTTTGTAATTAATAATTTAAAAAATTCGTATATCATTAAAAAGTAAAAAATGATATATAATCAAAAAGAATTATGAAAATTCCGGATCAGCCCAAATCTGAAATCTGGGCAATAATCGAGACGAAATTGTATAGAAGTATAAATAAGAACCGGGGAATAAATAGTAGTACCCAATATATATATTGTTTATTTTTTAAAAAATTCAAAATTTGTGGAAAATTTTGAAAATTTGCAAAATATTGCTAAGAGCTGTATTATAAATCACCTGATTATATTTTATTAGAGACCTACTCCTTTTTTTAATATATATATAGTCAGATTCCTTATATATAATTTTAACTTTTTTATCTCCTCCCTTCTAAAAATTATCTGATTTTTGTTACTTTCCTAAATATTATGAAAATATCACAAAATATGCAAAATATTGCCTTCTGCAACTTCTGTAAAGGGTAATTTGCATTTTTTTTTTATTTGGTCTATTTCACAATATTTCACAATATATTTGAAATATTTCAAAATAAATTCTGTAATTTTTTATAATAAATTATATAATATATTGCATCAATTGTAAGAATTTTAAAATATTATGGGCTATAATAACTTATATAAGATTATGTATATATAGTTTGCTAATATTATATTGAATATAGTCTATATTATCCCTTAGTTTGTACTACTTAGCAAGCAAATTTGCTTGTATAATTACTATAAATATATCTCTGATCTATTTTTTTAATCATTTAAAATATTTAAATAAAATTTGGTATTATAATATTTAATAACAAGGATTATATTTTTGAATTATTTAAATTTATATTATAAGACAAAAAGTTTATGTTGCTTATAAGCTGAAAATATTAAATTTTAAAGAAATTTTTTAACCAAAAAAATATTTTACAATATCTTGACGAAATCTTTAAATATTGGTTTTAAAAATATGGTTCCTAATACAATATTGTAGTTTATATAAAGGATGACAACTTTAATTATTTGACTTTATAAAATTTATTTGTAAAAATTAAGACTTGTATTAGAAGTGAAAATTTTTTTTATAGACAAGAACATATAAAATTTGAGAAAACCTAAAGAAAAATTTCTATAGTAAAAGTTCCAAAACAAAAACTTGAAACTTTTATTATACCAAAGTTTTTTAATATTTTTAAAAAAATTTTATAATAAAGTTGATAAAACAGAACTAATATTATATTTTTTAATTAGAAAGTATATAGCTAAAATTAATATTTAAAGTTTTATTTAAAAAATTTAAAATTTTAAAATTTTCGCAAGCAAATATGCCTGTATAACAAATTAAGGGATAGTATATTTAAATTAAATTGATCTTCTAAGAAATAATACAATTATAAAAAATAAATAACAAAATCAACAAACTACTACTTGTCTCAATACTTAATTTAACTTTATATAAAAAAAACATTATACTTTACAAAAAAAAGTATTAAAATAACTTAAAAAAATAAAACTATATTAAACTATATATTATTAATAATTTTGTACTTATAAGCTATTGTAACAATTCTAAGATAAGATCTATAGAAAAAAAAAGCAAAATACAAATGTAAAAAAAATTAATATTTATTGAAAAATCAGTTCTATTATCATATTTAAAAAACAAAATTACTTATTAACAAATCAGCTTTTTTATTTAATTCCAAACCAAAGTGAAAAGCTTTATTTACTGTAAATTTTAAAAATAGAATATACTAAAAAAAGTTAATTATCATGTTTAAGCTCACTCTATTATACTATATATAAAAAAAAGATTTCATTAGGAAATGCTAATACAAGGTAAAAAAAAACACGTATTTTTAAACTTTATCTCTAATTACTCTTAAATCAGATCAACTTTAATTCTAAAAAAAGATAGATTAATTTAAAAAAATTAAATATTTAAGTATATTATAAGATCCCTAACAAAAATATCAAAATAATGAAAAGGGATAAAAGATCAAATTTTTGGTAATAATTATTTTTGAATTGTACTATACAATATTTCTACTTAAAGCATTGATTATTATATTTGCAAGAATATTAAGTTGCAAAATAGCAATTTAAATTACATAAAAAATCATATAAAATTTGCAGGCTTATATTTGTATTTATCATATTCAAATAATTATAATATGACAAGATAAAAGTGGTACCAGCTAGTAAACTATGTTGATTGGCTAAATTAGGTGAAGTTTGCACTAATTATTTAAAATACAATCACACTCTCATATAATTACATCCTTGGGATACAGAAATCTGGTGACTATATAAATTTTTTCTATAAAATCAATTTTATATAAAAAATAAATTATAGTAAATATAAAGAATTAGTACTTGAATCCAGATATCTGGTTATCTATTTTACTCTACTATTTTATGAAAACCGAATACAAATAACTATCAGTTTTTATTTTGTGAATAACTGGATAAACCTAGAGATAACTAGATAATCCTACAAATAACCAATTGATTTACGGATATTCAGATAAAACCAGATAACTAGCAGATATTACCAAATTAGATAAATAAATATATATATGTTTATACATACATATTTAAAAAGCATTTGTTTAATATATATGCTATTTATCATTTATAGTTAATAGTTTTGAATAATAATATAAATTAAAGAGGTACTCTCAGATCAATTAGTGGAACTACTAGAAAAACCAGAACTGATACCGGAGATATTAATGAAGTTACTACCCTTTGATTTATCAATAATAAGAAAACAGGAAACTGGTCAAATAGTTAGAGCAATGAGATAGGTTTTCACATTCTCAGAACTACCAGAATCATATTTTGCAGAAAAGTTAATCCCACTTTCAAACAACTCAATCGAATTAGAGAATGAATGGAAGAAGAACTTCCCTATAATAGAACTGAAAGAGTTACAATGCTTGGGAGAATACGTTCAAGAGCTAAGAGAAAGATATAATTTCAAAAGATTACCAGATTCATATTTCGATTTATTAGAAGAAAAACTACCATTACAATGTATGCTGCAATTGTTGAACAAAGAAAAAGCTTACGCCTTTCTTTTCTATCCCAAGGATGCGGATGACTTCAAAAGGCATATAATATTGTTGCGAGAGCATTACATTTTTAAAAAGATACCTAATGACTATTTCAGGAATAAATCTAAATTACCAAACTCAGCTATAAAAATTAAAATACAAAAGAGATATTTATTTCCAATAAAAAACAAAAAAGAAGCAAACAGGTTCATCAGAGAAATCAAAAGTAAATACACCCTGCCAAGAGTATTGCTACTCAACTTCATTAAAATTAATTATACAAATAAACCTGACCTTCCATAGGATCCAAGACAAATTAAAGAAATAGTAGTACAAGTATCATTAACACAAACACAGAATTAATGGAATTAGTAAGGACACTGCACCCTATATACCATTTCAATTAGATTCTGGAGAATTGGTTACAATTGCCAAAGAGAGACATAAGAGACAATGGAAGATCAAAGAAAAAAAAATACCAAAAACGTTAAGGAAATAAAAAAAATAATTAAAACTGACGAATTGAGCTAACGATAGAATTACCGATAACAAGATACAAGGACATTAAACAAACAGTTAACATACTAAAAACAAAATTTGAGTTCAATAACATACCACAATACCTCCTACAACTACCAGAATTGACAACGCCAGAATAGAAACTATTTGAATATTCAGATTTCTGAGGATTTAAATAGAAATACAGTCATTACAAGTGACAAAGTCCCTTATAATACAAACAAACAACAAATAGAAGAATTGATTGTTATTACACATAACGTACAAGAATTAAATAACAAACTAAAACTGCAAAAGTAGCTAGAATATTGTAACTTAAAACAATGGAACATTGTCATAATGAACACACCTTAACAAATAAATTTTACAAAATATTCACATCAAATTTCATACAAAAAAAGGAAAAGAAAGAGCCTCATTGGGAGTCGCCCTCGGCATAAAAAAAGAGATTTGTCCTTATATTCATAACAATAAAACAATAGAAGGTACAACAATAAGTATAGACTTTTTCATGCCAGGCAAGAATAGAATTAGAGTTATAGCAGTATATGTACCTACAAATAACTGAGAAAAGAAGGAAGAAATGAAAAAATTAATAAAAAGTTGGATTGTTGAGACTTGACAGAAAAATTGGCACATAATAATAATGGGCGATTTTAACACAAACTCGAAAAGAAAGAATAGTGAAAAATCTTAAACTACAATAGAAGCGATGGGCTTAGAAGCTTGTTGGAATTTCATTCAATAAGCACAGAACTAGTCAAATAGATGATATTTGGCTAAGTACAGAAATGATTCATGACTAGAAAATTTTGGAGTTAATCGATGCAGAAACGATACCGGATAGCGACTATGTTATAATAAGAACAAAATAGCATCTGAAATTTAAACTAGAAAAAGTGAGAAAAAAGAAAAGGAAAAGGAAATTGTACCAGTATAATAAAACTAGTTAGAAGAAATGGGAAGATTTTACTCATAAAATTCGTAATAGGTTGGATGAAGAATACATTAGTTAAAAGAAGATGGAATGGTTACTAGGTAAGAAATAGCATATATGGAATAACATTATAAAAACAGCAGTGGACAAGCACATCCAGAATACTCTAGTTGTACCGAAACAATACCACGCTCTATTATTCAAAGAAACGAACTTACATAAAGACCTAACAGATATAAGTAGAATCATAAAATTGCTAAATAAGCTTGTAATTCCAAACAACACAGAAGACATTAAAGAGAAAATAGAAAAACGATTAGCAGATATTAAAGAAAAAGGGAAACAGCAACTAGTTGAATTGGATTTGTCATCGATAGTAAAAAATAAAATAGAACTAACCAGAAAATGCAAAGAGTGGAAAACAATAATATTGAAAGCAAGAAATATGAAGGAGAATGCGAAGTAACAAGAAAAGATCAAATTTTATATTAAACGAAGACAAAAAAATTTTAAGGAAAATACAAAAAAAATGATAGATAGTATTCTAAAAAGAGAAAAAATAAAGTAACCTTTGACAAAATAGTGGAAGTGGACCAGGTGATAATAGACCCAGTTGAAATAAAAATAAAGTAAAGGAACATTTCAGAAAATGGTCGAACATGGAATTACAAACACCAAATTGGAAGTAACGATATTAGAAAATGTGGGTAAAGTGGTGGACATGTGAATACTAATGGTTGGTTGGGGAAAAGGAACATCCAAAACCAGGCTAGCTATATAAATGGGAGTATGGTAGGTTTAGGTTATGGATAAAATAGTCCAAGTCTTGGTACTTAGTAGATAGTATAATAATTGTAAGCAATATATTGTAACGATTAATATATACTCAATAAAATCTGAAGGCATAACCTTATCTTAACATTAAAAAAAAAAGGACAAACAATAATTCAACAAATACGAGTTTCTGGAAAGAATAGAAGGAATACTACGTTTTAAAAAAAGAAATAGCTAAGAACACCTACAAGTCCCTTCTACAAACAATAACAGTTGAAAAGGTAATGGAAGTAATAGCCAACACTCCAAATAAAAAAGCGACAGAACCATCGAGATCTCAAATGAAATGCTAAAAAGACTACCAGAAATTGCTATTAAAATTTTAACTGGAATATTCAATGAATACATATTGAAAGAAGAGACGCCAAAACAATGGAGCTTAGCAAATTTTTGGGCGATCTCCAAAAAGAACATTATAACAACGACCTAAACTATACCAGACCTATAACCTTAATCGAACATATACGTAAATTATTCTCTAAGATCTTAACAAACAGGTTAAGAAATATTCTATTAAGGAAGAAAGTGCTTTTACTACTCAATCATGTAGCCCTCTCTCTCCAATCAACCGAAGAATGGATAAGAAAATTAATTAACATTTTAGTAGACACAAAGGTAGAAGGAAAAGAATATTGGCTACTGCTTCAAGAAATATCAAAAGCATACGACTCAGTGCACATTCTGATGCTAGTAAAAGCGATGAATAGACTAAAGATACTAAACAGATTCATTAATTTAATAATATTTATATTAATGAATAGATATAACAAAGTTCTGACAGATCTGGGTCGAACAGAACTATACAATGTAGAAGACAGAATGGACCAAGGTGAGACTTTCTCTCCAACCCTGTAGAGAATATACTATAATCTGATTATAGATAGGATCGCAAAGAATTCAAGAAATATATGATCGGCATCCAGGTAAAAGACAAAAAAGTGAAGACAAAAATGGCAGTACTAGCATACATGGATGATACGGATTGAATAGCGCAATCAAGAGAAGACATGAAAAAATAATTGTGACAGATCATAATAAAATCCAAATTAAAATGAAATGATAGTATAAAATCTCGGAAACTAAACTTTTTTGAGGTATATTTTTTAGGGTTAGGGGTTTAGGGTTAGGGTTATTTTTAAAAAAAAAATTATAATAAACAAGTATAAATGGATTTTAGAAGGCTAACTGGTTAAGTATAGAATTTAGATTTCATTTTAAATTATGATCTGCGACAATAATTAAAACAGCAGAATTATTTTACAACCTAACAAACATTTAAGTAAATCCTAACAAGTCCGTGCTAGTAACGAATACAAAAGACAAAATAGATACAATTAAATGTAAAGGAGAAGAGATTAAAAACATAAATAAAAAGGAAGTATTTAAATACCTAGAAGCCTGGTTCACTCAAACACGTTTGTTAAGAAGCGCTCAAAAAGAGGTGAAAAAAGAGGTCAAAGGGGACTTGAATAGAATCTTGTTGGCATCTATAACAGAAAAAACAAGCAATATATTTGATAAACGTTGTAATTATACCTAGAGAATATAAAGTTGTTACCTAACGGATAGTTCAATAGAAAAAATTAATAGTAGTTGCACCAAGATCGTTAAAAAGAAAGCGGGCCTATCGAGAAAAATACCTAATTCAACACTATATCACCCTGATATATATGGTCTAAGGAATTTAGAACAAGTGCAAAGTCAATACCTAGCAAACTATCTAATAAAAGGGGTAAACTCTACACAATTCGAACAATCAGTGCTAAAAATACGATTATAACAACTACAATAGGTAGCGAATACAAACGAATTGATTTTAAAAACCAAACCAGTCTTTACAAATAGAGAGAATAAAACATATACCGCACAGGCAGTCTTAGCAATGCACAGACTACAGATCCAATTATCAAGAAATCTAAATAAATGGCCAATACCAAAGGATGTACTCAGAACATCAATAAATTATATACTGGAAAATATGAATCAAGCACCAGAAATAAAGCAAAAAATGAATATTCACAACCTGTATACAATAGAACAATTCTTAAACTACAACAACACCAATTGCATTAGCTAGAGAGAAGTATCCCTTAGATTGTAGTAGAACACAGTCAAATTTGCCTGCGTTTTTGCACTTTTTTAGCTCTGATTTACTTTTTTAAAATACTAAAATAATTAAATAAAACTTTGTACAATTATATTTGAAAATAAGGATTACTTTTTTGCAAAATTAGTTTTTATATTATAAAAAAATAAATTATAGTTACATATAAGCTGAAAATAGATAATTTTAAGAAAAAATTTTTTTAAAAAATTTTATTACAATTTTTCTGCGATCTTATTTAGTTTTAGTTTTAGAACTATAGTTCTTAAGACAATATTGTAGTTTATATAAAGGATGACAACTTTCATTATTGCAACTTTAATGATTTACTTGTAAAAATTAAGACTTGTATTAGAAGTAAAGATTTTTTTTTATAGACGGGAACATATAAAATTTAAAAAAATCTAAAGAAAAATTTTAATAGTAAAAATGCCAATACAAGAACTTTAAACATTTATTATATTAAAGTTTTTTAATGATTTTAAAAAAATTTTATAACAAAGTTACTAAAACAAAACTTAAAGAATATTTTTTACTTAGAAAAGATATGGCTAAAATCAATATTTAAAATTTTATTAAAAATTTTAAAATACGCAGGCAAATTTGCCTGTGTTACAATCTAAGGGATACAACAATATAAAAAAGATACACAAAGGAAGAGAACTGGGATGGTTTAAAGCAACCATAAAGGCGATAGAAGAAAAGGATCACTCTAAAGAAATTCTATACAATCCAAATCCGTTTAACTAAATAAATGGAGCAAGGAAAAAAAGTGTAAATAGATAATCACAGATGGGAAAATAATCAGAAGAATCTCTAGTGCTAAGAAAGAAATTGCCAAAATCAAACATTGGAATATAAATGATCTCAATAAATTAACAAGGTGCAATGGTTGCATACTAAATAACAAAATACTCAAATTAAAGAACTGCACCATCACGAGGTATTAAGAAGAAATATATATGCTACAGATAGACAAAAAGTAAGTACTTCATGCCAATATAGAAAGCTTGATGAAGGCCAGAAAACAAAAAACAGCAAAGAAAGAGATAAAAATCCTAGAAAACAAATTCGCAAAAGCAATAACTAGTTCGACGATACCAATAATCGACGAATTGAAAAGTGCGATATGGGGCAAAGCATCTCTGGAGATCAATCTAATATTGGAAGAATAAAATCTAAAAAGAATAGTAAAACCAAGTCTAACAATAAAAATATATTAAATAGACAAAGTGTGGAAAATAGTAAATACCCTATCTCCAACAAAGTCTCATATAGTGCTCTTCAGACTATATATAATCCTTAGTGTAATTCATAAAAAAGCAAAAATAAAAATAAATACCAATTCCAATCACTTAAAAAAGAAAATAGATGAAATTAAAGAACTGGACTCAATATATGTACCGAGGCTATATAAAGAAAACTATTTTGAGATATTCTAATAGCAATTAAAGGCAAATTAATAGACAAAGAAGAAAACATAGACATATTAACAGATAAAGAAAAAAAATGTCAAAGTGACCTACAAGAAATGACGGAAATCAGCTTCAATCCACAAAAACTAACAAGAAACTACCACACACTGTTGTACTGTCACAATATATACCATTCTGCAATAGTAAACTAATAAAACAAATAATCAGAGCAGAAAATACAACAAAATGGTTGGGACAAAATCGGATAAGATATTGGAAAGAAAACATTCCAGAAATTAATTGGAGTGTACAATAACATATTTATCACATACCGAAAGACCTTTAAGTTTGGTACTGACTCAATACAATTTAAAATAAAAAATTTTAAAATAAAATTAATAACTAACGAACTTCCAAATTACGTTAACTTATATATTAGGAACTCCAATAAGAATAAAAACTACCTATATGCAAGATGTACGCAAAAGAAAGAAGACACATTACACTTGTTGAATTGCAGGAAGAATGAAGAACCACTGGAAGAAATAATACTGGAATTGATCAAAAAGGTCTATAAAAAAGAAACAATTAGTGAAGAAGACATAAAAGAATTCACAAAGGAATACGTAGAATTATATATCAAGAAAGAGGTACCAGTCAGTTTTATAACAGCAAAAATAATGGGAATCAGACCGTTTAACAAGAAAAAGAAAAAATATCGAGCACAATCTACCAAGAAATAACAACACAAATCTATGAAAAAATATGGTTGCTGAGTAGAACAACAAGGCATGATGAAACTATCAATCCAAATCTACCAACATTAACTATAGAAAAAAGAAAATACGAAATAAAAGAAAAGGTTTTCAAAATAGCAACAAAATTTTATCCTATATAGTCAATTTCCATTTAGTAATATTTACGAAAACTAGAGGTCTGGTGATTTATCTAGCTAAGATAAGGTCAAAAGTAAAATAGCTCTTACCTATAAACCCGTAGTAGATAGTGATTATAATGTACTTATGTATAAAATTATAAAATATCAAAATAAAGGTTTAGAAGAAGAACCTCTCTTAAAAAAATAAAAATAATACTGTAAATTAATAGTTACAAAAATAACTAAGTAATGCAGTAGCACAACTTAATTTCTGTTACTGACTATTATGTCATATATAGGGATCTGTTAACTGTTAAAGCCAGATACCTTTATGTGACTAATAGCCAATCAAATCATAAATTTTTGATCTTTGCAAATTAGCTTGATTAGACAAAACAAAAAATGTAAAAAATAACAAAAATACAAAAAATGAGTATCTAAATCTATCTTGAAGCATTAATAAAAAATGCTAAAAAGGTATTTTTATTTATAAAACATGTTCTAATCTTTAATCTCTAACTAAAATTTAGAGCGCTGAAATTTATTACCTAATATTCATTTACTATAAGAGCTTACCCCCACCCTTAGGTAAAATCTATAAATAGAATTTTAGCCAATCAAATTTAACTAAGATAAGATTTTTCTTAACCCCCACTTCCTAAAATATTACCTAATAAATGTCAGCGCCTTTATCTTAATTTTATTAAATAATCAAAACTATATAAATTACCTAGCTTTAACGATTTTCTATATATAGATACTTGCAAATTTGCAGATACTTACAATACCTATGAATATTGTGAATACTCACGAATATCTGTTAGGTTATCGATTTAAAATTAATAGATAATGATTACTATCCATGAAATGTTTATAACACCCAGATATGATTAACTATGCAGATATTCGGATAAAGAGTTCCAATTAAAAAAGGCTCAAATTTTTATTATATATAGTATCTATATTCCTTTATAATGTATTAAAAATTCAGCTAAATTGGATTGATAGTTCTTGAGAAATTGCTTGTACATGATAGTCAATTTTTTTTAAAAAATTTGATTATTGTATACTAGCAATATAGGGGTAAATCAGTAGAAAAGAAACAAATTTTTTCTAAATAAAAGTTTTTATGACTTTAAGCTTAAATATCTTAACAACTATCTTAAATTTTTTTTTATTTTAATTCTATATAATTCCAAGATTAAAATAAAAAAATTTTTAGCAAATTTGATTATATAGTTGTTAAAATATTTTAATTTAAAAATTAAAAAATTTTACTAAAAATGATTTGTTGCTTTTTTATTGACTTACCCCATATCTCAAGAACTAACAATCTAATTAGCTAAAATTTTAATATATTATCCCTTAGATTGTAACACAGGCAAATTTGCCTGCATATTTTAAAATTTTTAATAAAATTTTAAATATTGATTTTAGCCATATCTTTTCTAAGTAAAAAATATTCTTTGAGTTTTGTTTTAGTAATTTTGTTATAAATTTTTTTTAAAATCATTAGAAAACTTTAATATAATAAATGTTTAAAGTTCTTGTATTGGCATTTTTACTATTAAAATTTTTCTTTAGATTTTTTCAAATTTTATATGTTCCCGTCTATAAAAAAAATCTTTACTTCTAATACAAGTCTTAATTTTTACAAGTAAATCATTAAAGTTGCAATAATGAAAGTTGTTATCCTTTATATAAACTACAATATTGTCTTAAGAACTATAGTTCTAAAACTAAAACTAAATAAGATCGCAGAAAAATTGTAATAAAATTTTTTAAAAAAATTTTTTCTTAAAATTATCTATTTTCAGCTTATATGTAACTATAATTTATTTTCTTATAATATAAAAACTAATTTTGCAAAAAAGTAATCCTTATTTTCAAATATAATTGTACAAAGTTTTATTTAATTATTTTAGCATTTTAAAAAAGTAAATCAGAGCTAAAAAAGTGCAAAAACGCAGGCAAATTTGCCTGTGTTCTACTGCAATCTAAGGGATAAAGAAATATTAATATTATTTATGATATAATTTGAGTCAATTTGGTTTGTTGTTTATCAAGAAAATTGATAACAAAGTTTGCTTAAATCATATGAATTTTTTAGTATATAAAATTCATAAAATTTAATTAAATTTCAATATTAATTTTCTCAATAACTAATAATTAACATGGTCTCAAATTTTTACTATTGTTAAAGGCAGAAATCCAGACTGGCGTCACAGGACAGACAACCACCAAATACCAAGACTAAAAAAACACATCACAATATATCCAACGTAAGAGGCGGTATGATTTGGCAGAGCTAAGGCATATTGGGTATAAAGTAAGTTAATGAGACAAGCTTTTATTAATAAGGGACAAAGAAACTAAAATCAGTTTCTAATTATTTTATTTATCGATGTTCTAGCTGATTCTTATATTGTTGAAGAATACAGTACATGATCTTTTTATACTATTTTAATTCCAATAGGATTTCTAAACTTTGTTTTTTATCCTATAATTTTTTTTATACAAATGTCAGAATCATGCCATATCAAAAATTCCTTGATTTTGCATTTAATGTCCTTCCCAATTTAGTTGATTTCATTCAATTAATGGGCTGTGCACAAGAACTGGTTTTCAATGAGTGATCAGTAGGTAATCATGGTACTTTTACGGTAACTCCAAAAAATCAATGTCACGTGGTTCTGAGTGATTCATTTCCGGCTCTAACAATTCTTTTTACCTTAATTTTTATGTTCTGTGAAAAATAACCATATGGCTTCCTTACTTTCTATTTTTCATAGCTAAACTAAAAAAAAACAAACTTAAAAAACAAACTTACAACAAAAAAAAAACTAACTTAAAAGAAACCAATTTTTAAAAAAAAACTTTCTAAAAAAAATATCTGTACACAAAGAAAACTAAAAAAAAATCGATTGGTTCAATTCTAATTAATACCATGTTTGTAAAAAATTTTTTTTAATTATCTTATTTTTTTCCTATTTAGCAATTTCCTCCTAGATCAAAAATTATGAATTGGTTTTTCCGCGATAAGTATAAAGCATTTCTTTTCACTAGTTACTTTATTAAGTATCGATTTTTTCTTAATTTTCTTAAATTTCTTTTTTCTTTATTTTCATACCAGGAACTTCCTTTTCTAACTTCAATCTCATCTTGATACTAGCATCCAACTTGAATCATTTCTTTTACATTATTGATATTAGCAGATTTTTAATATCCATATGCCTTTTCCTTATTACTAATATTCAAGGTTTTTTTAACATCAACAAGCTTTCAAACTTTATAAGTGGTTTTCTGAAATTTACTAACACTTTTCTTCTATTTTTTACAGGCTTCTTCAAAACTTATTTCATTTCAATCATAGCATTCACCAGGATCAAATTGTTTTTTCAAATTATAGTCCTCTAGATAGTTCCAATGCCACTCCCGGAATTCATCTCTTTTAACACTATAGGCCAGTGCAAAAAGATTGATACCTTAAATAAAAATTAATAGTAATTTTTTTTAGTAATAAAATATAATTTTTTTTTAATTTAAAAAATTATTTTGGTATATAGAAAAGGGTTTATATAATTTATTTAATTATTTTATATAAAAAATCAAGAAATTTTTAGCAATAACTTTTTAAGTAAATTTTACTATATTTAGAAATGATAAATTTGATCGTAATATAACTTAGTAATAAAATTTTTTTTATATATAATATTTAAGTTTTTTAATTTAACTTTATTTTATTAGATAATAAAAAAGATTATTTTAAAATTTAAATATTTGTTTATATAAAATATAAAAAAATTTACTAATAGTTATTTTTAAGCTTTATCAGCAAAAAAAAATGAACCTCCGTAAGTTTTTACGCAGAGATAAACTTGTGAAAAACTTACAATTAGTTCAGAGTATTATATAGGGGTAATAATTACGAAAGTTTACGCTATAGTAATTTCAGAGTATTACAAAAATGTAATAATTACGAACTTTTACGGCATAGTAAATTCGAAATATAGCAAAAATATTATGAACAACAAACATTGAAAACTGGCGAAAACTGGCGTAAATCAATGATATTATGATATTACAATCAATTAATAATTAATTAATAATAAAATTCATATAATCATGCTTTTTGCAAATTTTTTAAACGTTTTACAGATTTTTGCATATTTTCGTATATTTTTGCATATTTTACAAGATTTCGCAATTTAATATAAAATTTTATATTTTTTATTTATTATTATTATTATACATTATATTTTAATTTAATATATATTTTTCAGTAATTATAAATCAAACCAGTGGTGTTAAACACCAGTATGCGGTGTAACATGAAGATCAATATCAAAAAAATAAACAAAAGTTAAGGTTGATAAATGTTAAGTAGAGCAATAGTTAGGGTTAGGGTGAGGCATAGTATATAGTAAAATTTCGCAAAAGGGTTTTTTTTTTAAAAAAAAGGTGGTTTCATAGATAAAATTTTGAGTTAGAAGATATTTTTTAAAAAAAAGCAAAACAACAAAAATTTTATATTACACCTGATCTTTATGTTACACTGTATTTAAAAAATTTGATTGGTGAAAATCATTGTGGTGTTGAGTACTAGTGGTGTGATTTAGTAAAACCGATATTTTTAATCAAAATTATATATTTTATTATATATTATTATACATTTTTTTGAAAAAATGAAAAAATGACAAAAAAAAGTAAAAACAAGAAAAAACTAAAATCGAAAAAATAATAAAAAAAGTAAAAACAAAAAAAATAGTAATATTTTGAACCCTTTCGCACTTTGTCACATAATGCTAGCTCTAAACACTTATTTTTCTCATCCTGCAGTTTGCTATTATTTCTTTTCTTTTTTGTTTTAACTATAATATTCACTTATATTCGCTAATATTCGCTCATATTTGCTACTTCCTAAAATAAAAAAAATAACAAAAAAAAATAAAACCAAAAAAAACAAAAATGAAAAAATAGTAATATTTTAAACTACTTTGACACTTCGTTGCATAATAATAGCTCTATACACTTATTTTTCTTATCCTATAGTAGCTATTATTTCTTTTCTTCTTTGTTTAACTATTATATTCACTTATATTCGTTCATATTCGCAACTTCCTAAAAAGTGCTAGTAAAAAAAAAACAAACAAAAAACAAAAAAACAAACCCGAAAAAAATAACAAAAAAAACAAAACAGAAAAAAATAAACTATTATATTTGCTTATATTTGATCATATTCACTTATATTCGATTATATTCGCGACTTTTTGCAAAGTGCCAGAAACGTTAGAATTGGTGTTCTTGTAAAGTGTCGGAAAAGTCAAATCGTTTTCTTGCAAAGTTTTGAAAAAAGTAAGAGATTAATAAAATAAAATAAAATTAAAAAAATAAGTAAAAAAAAGAAAACAAACAAAGCAAAAATGTAAGCAAACTAAGAAAAAAATAAACAAAGCTCCAAATCTCCATTTCCTTGAAGTAAGAGTTCGTGATCTTGCAATTCAGAAATTGTCGAAAGTTTTTGCAAAGTGCAAAATAAAATAAATTAATAAAAATAAAACAAAAAAACAAAAACATAAACAAAAAACATGAAATGAAAAAATAAATGAAATGAAACCTTGCAAAAACTTGCATTCTTGAAATTTAGAAATTGCTAGAGTGTGTTCTTGCAAAGTGTCGAAAGTCTGAGTTGGCTTGTGCAAAGTGCCGAAAAGTTGTTGGATTTCTTGCAAAGTGCCAGTAATAAAGTATAGAAATAAAATAAAAAAATTTAAAAATTAAAAAATAAAAAAAAACAAAACGAAACTAAAAAAAATGAAACAAGACCAAAAAAAAAACAAAAGGAAAACAAAGAAACAATGTAAAATTGATAGATCTAAATTATAAACAAAAAAAATAAACAAAGATCTAATCTGATTTTGTAGTACAATCATCAAAAATTATCGAAACATTTCGAAAATATTAGTAAACGTCATTGATATGATCCAGGTTGCAGATCGTTCTAAAATATTTCGAAAGTATTCGAAATATTAAAAAAAAAAAGAGAAAAAAAAAGAGAGAGAAAAAAGAAAAAAAAAGAAAAAGGAGAAAAAGGGAGAGAGAGTAAAGGGGAGGGAGGATAAAAATTGCTCAAAACGGCTTTTTTTTTCTTAAGTTTTTTTTTTAAGTTTTTTGGCTCACTTTGTGGAATATATATTTATGATTCTTGGTAGCTTACGGATCAAATGGGCTTAAGAGATTTTGAACTTTTTTTTTAAAAAAAAATATTTTGAAATAATTCGAAATATTTCAAAAATATTAGCTAAACATAGATTCATTTCGAAATAATTCGAAAATTAGTGTAAAATGGTTTTTTTATTTTTTTATGCACTGTAAGAAAATCGTAAATTTATGTAAAAATTTTATGGAAGTTTACAATTTTCTTACATACCATAAAAAATTGTAAATTTACGTAAAAATTTTATATAAATTTACAATTTTCTTACACACCATAAGAAAATCATAACCTTACGGAAAATTTTTACATAAATTTACAATTTTCTTACACATCGTAAGACTTACGTAATTTTACACTAAATATTACGTAAGTTTACAATTTTCTTACATACTGTAAAAACTTGCACAAGTTTACGCATATATATTTTTGCTGATATTAGTTTTACTATTAATAGAACATATAGTAAATTAATGATTTTTAATACAAATACATCAACTTTAATATTTAATAACTTTTATCTAGTGATTATTTTTTTATGAAATTTTAAATATAGTTTTATTGAATCTATAGCTAGTTACATGCGTAATAGCAAGCTTTAAACTTTCAAATTCATTAGGATATTAATTAAAATCTATTTTTTTAAGAAAAAATTTTTTTGTAATTTTTTTTATCTAAAAAGCTAGCTTTCATCTATTTTTATATAAAGGTAATATAAAATAATATAATTAATAAAAAATGACAGTTTGTACCATAGTTATTCAATTGTAAAAAATATTTAATTATATTATTAATAATTTAAAAACTTTTATTAGCAGTACTTTTTAATTAAAATATTGAGATATCAATCTTTTCGCACTGGCCCATATCATTAATTAATAAATCACAATAACTTTTCTCCAGAGCTTCACCATCAATGATTTCCTCTTTTGGGTTCAATTCCATCCCTTGATTCTTGTCTACCTTAATCGACTCTCAACAATTCATCCAATCAAGTTAAAAAAATTCATTCATTATCACTAAAATTTGCATGGGGATTATTATTGATTTTTATTGGTTATTGAATAGTAATCGATTTAAATCCCCTGACGAGAACTATCAATTAAGATAGTAATTGATAATAATCGGTAATAATTGATAGATATCAAATAAAAAATCAAATAAGAATACTATTATACTGTATACTTATTTTTAAATTTTTTACAGATTTTTGTATGTTTTCACATGTTTTCAATATAAAATTTTATATTTTTTTATTTATTTTTATTTATTATTATTATTATGCATTATATTTTAATTAGGAGTTTTCTAGGCTTCGCATCCCTGTGTTGCGCTTGTATATCGCACCCAAACGATCTACCAATTAAATTTGAAGATCAGGTGTAACGTGCAAATTTCTTTGTATAATGATATTTTCAAACATTCGTAATATCAAAAAATTTCGTCTACATATCTACTTTTCGAGCTCTAACAAAAAAAATTCCTTGCAAAATTATGTTATAAGCTATTGCTCTCTTTAACTTCTACTCTAATCCAACCCAACCCTAACCCTAACCTTATATTAATTTATATAAAATTATTTGTCGCAGATCTACAAATTATGTTTACCTAATACTGTGATAAATTAGCACATTGCAGGGTGCATTGTATAGGATTATCCATTTAATTAAATATATATTTTAAAAAATAAAAACAAAAAAAACTAAACCCGAAAAAAAATAATGAAAAAAAAACAAACCCAAAAAAAATAGTAATATTTTGAACCCTTTCACACTTCGTTGCATAATGCTAGCTCTATACACTTATTTTTCTCACTCTGCAGTTAGCTATTATTTCTTTTTTTCTTTGTTTTAACTATAATATTTGCTTATATTTGCTTATATTTGCTTATATTTACTACTTTCTAAAATAAAAAAAAAATAACAAAAAAAAATAAATCCAAAAAAAAACAAAAATAAAAAAATAGTAATATTTTAAACTACTTTCGTACTTCATCGCATAATACTTGCTCTATACACTTATTTTACTTACCCTGTAGTTAGCTATAATTTCTTTTCTTCTTTGTTTAACTATCATATTCGTTTATATTCACTAATATTCGCTCATATTCGCAACTTTCTAATAAGTAAAAAACAAACAAAAAACAAAAACAAACCTAAAAAAATAACAAAAAAAACAAAAACAAAAAAAAATAACCTATTATATTTGCTTATATTTGCTCATATTCGACTATATTCGCTTATATTTGTGACTTCTTGCAAAGTGCCAAAGATGTTAGAATTGGTGTTCTTGTAAAGTGCCAAAAAAGTTAAATCGTTTTCTTGCAAAGTTCTAAAAAAAGTAAGGGATAAATAAAATAAAATAAAATTAAAAAAATAAGTAAGAAAAAAAGAAAACAAACAAAAAACAAAATATAAGCAAACTAAATAAAAATAAATGAAGCCCAAAATCTCTATTTTCCTGAAATAAGAGTTTGTGATCTTGCAATTTAGAAATCGGCAAAGGTTTTTACAAAGTGCCAGAATAAAATAAATTAATAAAAATAAAACAAAAAAAAACAAAAACAAAAAATATGAAATGAATAATAAATAAAACGAAACCTTGCAAAAACTTGCAAAAACTGCGTTCTTGAAATTTAGAATTGCTATAGAAATTAGTTGTATATTCTTGCAAAGTGTCGAAAGGCTGAGTTGGCTTGTGCAAAGTGTTAAAACGTTGTTGGATCTCTTGCAAAGTGCTAGTAGTAAAGTGTAGAAATAAAATGAAAAGAATTAAAAAATTAAAAATAAATAAAAAATAAAAAAAAAACTAAACAAAACTAAAAAAAATGAAATGAAACCAAAAAAAAACAAAGAAAAACAAAAAAACAATGTAAATTGATAGAAGATCTAAATTATAAACAAAAAAAAAACTAATATCTAATATGATCTTGTAGTACAATCATTGAAAATTATCGAAACATTTTGAAAATATTAGTTAAACGCATCCTTGATATGACCTAGGTTACAGATTTACTAATCCAGCTTGATTTCCCAGTCCTAAAATATTTCAAAAGAATTTAAAATACTGTATTAAAAGAAAAAGAAAAAAAGAGAGAGAAAGGAAGAGAGGAGTAAAAAGGAAAAAGAATAAAAGGGAGAAAGAAATAAAAGAAGAAAGAAATAAAAGGGAGAGAGAAGTAAAAATTAAGCAAAATAGCTTTTTTTTTATTTTTTTATTTTTTAAGTTTTTTCGCACATTTTGTGGAATATATATTTATGATCTATAGTAGCTTACAAATCAAATAGGCTTAAAAAATTTTGAACTTAGTTTTTTTTTTATCTAGTAATTCAGGTTAAAATTTTCATAATGGGTATGTATTGTTAAAGATTTATATATTGTTTCAAATAATTATGATTATAATCGATTTATAGATATATAACGATTATAATATAGAAATAATATATATCGATTATAGATATATATTGATTTTTAGCTAGTTAATCGATATATATCATATTGGCCGATTTTTGGAATTTATAAGTAGAGTGTATTTTTTAAAAAACTTTAAAGCTAAATAACTTCTGATCTACTGGTCCGTTTTAAATGATTTTACTACCAAAATGCTCATCTCTTTGAGACGATTCCAACGAGCCCAAAATTATTAAAATCCGATCACAGGATCGTGAGATAATGCGCTGTCAAATAGGGACGCACCTAGAGGGTGGGGTTGATTGGTTAGACCTATGTCTAACCAATCAACCCCACCCTCTAGGTGCGTCCCTATTTGACAGCGCATTATCTCACGATCCTGTGATCGGATTTTAATAATTTTGGGCTCGTTGGAATCGTCTCAAAGAGATGAGCATTTTGGTAGTAAAATCATTTAAAACGGACCAGTAGATCAGAAGTTATTTAGCTTTAAAGTTTTTTAAAAAATACACTCTANATCTATAAATCGATTATAATCATAATTATTTGAATCGATATAAAACGATTAACTGTTATATATCAATTAATATCTATATATAAAAGTTGCTGATGATAGGACCTATCTCAGTGACTTTTTTACTGACTTTACAAGCTTTTGTTATCTTCTTTGCTAATTTTTCCTTTTCTTTTTTATCTTTAGGCTTATTCTCAAACTCCTTTATTTTACCCTTTTCAACTTTAACTTTATTTTCGCAGCAAGGTACAACCATATTTATTTTGCTAGCACTTCCTATCTTAGCAACTCTTATTCAATCATTAGGTAGGTCTTCTTCTTCTTCTTTTTTTTTATCTTCATATTTATCTATTTCAACCTCTAATTTTTTCTTTTTGTCCCTTCCAACCTTCTTTTCTAGAGATTCTTGGATAACTTTCTTTCTTTCTTCAGAAGTAATTCCTGTATGAAAGGGGTGTGACGACATAGAGAAGCTGTTTGGTTGTCACCCCCAAGCGACAGGTCTATAATTCAAATCTACTGGAAGCGAATTGAAAAATAGGCCTGTATTATAGTACCGTATTTATCTGAAAATAAGCTACCCTTTTTGGCCAAAAAGTTACACAAAAAATCGTGGGGGTAGCTTATTTTCGGATTGTTAAATTTTTCGAAAAATTAAAAAATGTACTAATAAAAAGTTGTCCAAATGCCATAAAATTTTAATATAGGTGTATTTCGTTACGCTGAACAACTTTACTTATTCGACCTTTTGAAGTTTACATAGTAAAAAAAGTTTTATATGTAGCAACTGTTAACGATTTTTATAAAAATTTTTCTGAAAATCCGGGGTAGCTTCTTTTGGAGGTTGCTTATTTTCAGAAACCTACGGTAATATTTGTTCATCAATTGGTCAGATATATTACTTGTAACCTTGGTACCACCATCTTGAATGGGTGCATCAGTGCAATTGTAAGTTATACAGACAAATCCAAGGGACCAGAACAATTGAATCCCATTTGACAAGCCCCGAGCAAAAGGGTAAGGAAGTCCTCCTATGGTGAAACAGAACCCCTTTTAACTGATGACCGAAGAACTGAACAGAATATACTCTATGGCAAAAGGGAATACCAACCTGGCTGCATGAGTCGTACTGGAGGAAAAGAACTTGTATTTCAAAATGTGTACTAAGGAAAGGGAGTCTTTCGGTACATAAAGCTGGGCAGACCAATCCTTCTGGGCCAACTGGCCTGGTAGTTTGAAAGGGATCGGTATAAAGTTGGAGATATTGAATATGAGTACTGGGGATCAGAATGAACCATGCAAGGCAAGGGCAAACGAAACTGACCAACCAACAAGAAATGAAAGCATAGAGGCGTGTACATGTTAAAGCCCAATGGAGCTCTGGGTGCACCCATATGGGAGTCTTAGAACGTTAAGAGGATCTGGAACCACCAGTAACAGGTATAGCTAGTATAAGTGTATGTAGTTAGTATTGGGCTTGCTTATAAGTCCAGTAAAATTGAACTGGAACTGGACTTATAAATTGGTCCACTGGACCTATAAGTCCAGTAGTCCAGTTTATAAGTCCAGTAGAGTGGACTTTTGGTCCAGAGCCCAATACTGTATGTAGTCAGTGTTGGGCTTGCTTATAAGTTCAGTAAAATTGAACTGGAACTGAACTTATAAATTGGTCCACTGGACCTATAAGTCCAGTAGTCTAGTTTATAAGTCCAGTAGAGCAAACTTTTGGTCCAGAGCCCAACACTGTATGTAGTGGTATGGAAATCGGGTTGGCCAAGCCTTATGATGCCATCCAACTATATCAGGGACTGGAAGCTTCGACGAAACATGCCTGGGATACTCGTCACTATAGTGGGGAGTCAGTCATTTGCATATTTCTAAATTCAGAACGTTAAATCCTAGGTCCCCAAGTCGCAAGAAAATCGGCTAGTTGCGGCAGCATGCAGGCTTGAGATACTTACCCAATGTGGGGGTCGTCTAAAGCCATGCACCCACGTGACATTTTCGTGTAAATCAACCAAACGGAGTCGCGAAATTTTGTTTACACAGATCAGCCCGAAGAAGTCAAAAAAACAAGAAAAACGCAAGAACATAAAAACGGCATTCTAAACCTACCTTGGGCCATTAATAAAAATGCCGGTGTTATCCTATATCCACTTCTTCAAAGATATTAGGTAACTAGAGCGATCTTAGACAGTGAACACTTTGTGTAACCTCACTTTGTTACTGT